>JAZBGY010000099.1:0-118782 GCA_037414755.1 Lydus trimaculatus | reverse complement strand
TCCATTTCGACACACTAGCCAGTGTCGAAATACCGCTATTATAGACGCAAAATAGAAAAAAGTATTTATTAAGGTATAACAATAGTACCTCGCAATGAATGCATGATCATCTTTATTAATTTAATTTAGATAAAATAAGATTGAATTATAAGAATTTAAAATATTGTAATGAGACAAAAAATTACAAATTACAGTTGGGGAAAGAATAAAGAAGCATGAATGAATAGAAAAATGAATAATATTTTTTTTTCTCATAAGATTTAGTATACATGCAATTGCATTATTTGTTTTTAATACATAATTCGGCCATCCGATGGAAATCGGTTATTCTATTAACTTTATGATATAAAATTGTTTAATATTCTGCCTACCTTGCCACCGCTGACGACCCGCCACTGCTATATATACACTGGCGCACACACACATACACACATACACACATTATAAACTTGATAGGTATTGAATTAACCTCCAAATCGGAGGGATGTATTTTTCAGTTTTAGATTGTACCTATAATCAACTTTATTATACAGTAAATTTCCGGAAATTCATGTAAAAAGTTCATAATTGTTTGTTATACAGACAGATAATAGAAACCATTGAATCTGAGAACTGAGCGTCACTGACCACACACACACCCCCGTTCATGAATCAAATTGCGATCTTGTTGTCTTTATTGTTTCGTTTATAAAGGGCTGTACTTACTGTTTTCTTAAAATTTCTAAATTAAATTAAATATTTGATAATAAATTATTAAGTGAACGATTTTATTATTAAATTGTTTTTAAATTGTAGCAAGTCCTGTTTTGATTTTTTTTTTTTGTTGGTAAACAGTAAAACACTTTCCCGCCCGAATATGTCCTGATGACGTCATTTTTTTTTGCGACACCTGTAATTGATCAGTAGTGACGTTGTTTACATTCGGACATGTAAATTGTCTCAATTTCGTGCTAATTTTCTGTTGTTTTATTATTAAATTTAGAAACAAATATTTACGATTAGCTAAATGTTAATGTTGGTTGGTTAGTCTAGTGAGAAGACGGATGTTTATAAAATTATGTGTAGGTACTCGTATAAAAATGATTAACAAATTTGGTGGTTATGGTTATCAATATTTGAATGCATATACCATTTGGCTCATTTGGGTAAGTACCTAGTAGTAGATATTATGTTTGTTTATTTATCATCAATTAAGTATTAGATAGATAGGTACCCGTACCATTGGTTATTTTGTTAATGATTGCATGAATGAATAGAAAAATAAATAATAATTTTTTTTTCATAAGATTTAATACATTCAATTGCATTATTTGTTTTAAATACATTAGTGAAAATTGCATAATGTTTTTATACCTAGCGAATACTGCATTAACAATAAGTCGGGCATGCCTACCCTGGATTCCCTGACAATGAGTGCAACTATGTGTAGACATACGTCTTAAAGATTTTTCGATTCTACGCACTGTAAAATAATGCTCTCGCGCTCGTACGTATGTCGAGATGTATTTGAATTATTTATTATTAGATAATAATTTCAAATTTCTCCTCACCTAGTGGGTGTCTTTTAGACCTGATCTGCCGATATCTGTCAGAAAATTTGAAAAAAAGTCAATATTCTAGGGTCGCCTTTATTTACCTTTAATCCTACAGTTATCTCAGCGCTTTCAAACATCGTAACGTGGAGGAATGGGGTACAGAGTAGGATGGATAATGTACTTGCGGGCGCAGTGATGAAATGAGATGGGGATATGTGTAGGCTCCATCTCACAAATGTTTATGTCGAGTAAAAATAGTCGGTTCAATTTTACAACTTAAGTTGTAAAAACGCTAAAATCTTGGTACAAGTTTTTTTTATAAGTTATGTTTTCTGATTTAGTACGTTATAATAGAATTCAATGCGTTTCAGATGCGTAAAACAATTTGTATTTAATCTTTTACATAAATTCAACATTTATACTTGAAAGGTAAACTATGTAGGCAAATATTTTATTCTTTAACGCATGTAAATGTAATTCATTTGTTAGTGACCGATTTTAGTAACAGCAAGAACATCTCTATATAGCTAACGGGTGGGTCAATACCGCAACCTCATCCTCTATAAATAAGAAAGGATACATATCAGAAGAAGATTAGTGGTGCAGGTATACCATTACTGATGACTAGCGGCATGATATCCAATTCTATTTTAACTATATCCGAATAATATGTTCTACTTACAAGCTTTTGTTATAATATTAACAAGGAAGATAGTTATGTAGTTTAGGATATGCCAACCATTCATTTCCGCGCCGTTAGGGTTCTCCAATTTTAGGCGGCAGTTCGTCTGTCGCTTCGTTCATCCCTCGTTGGTGGGCAATCGAACACACAATTGGCCCCGTATGTCACCTCATCGCACAGAATACAAAGCAGGCATCGACCGAACAAATCACTGATGTTCTTTGTTTCAAAGTGTTTTGTTAGAAGTATTTATATCTTGTTTATTTTCTGCTATCCAGGCTATATAGTCACACCTCCACTTCATCACACAATCTTCTTTCGTATTCCAAAAATTCATTCAAGTAGACTATTTTGTTTTTTTTTATAGATTCATTAGATCGATACGTGTATATTTCAATATTGGCTAATCAATAAAAAAATAATAGTAATAAACAGAGTAATCCTAAATTTAAACTTTTCAAATCTGATTGGGAATTTAATCATGCATTTAACTACAATATTGTTGTAAATACCACAACTAGCTTCCGCTATTGGTTTATACCATTTTACATTTCCCATGTGTTTTAAATATATATGTACAATTCAAACGAGTTGGGGGCACATTTTCATTTTCGAGTTGCACCATTAGGAATGACCGCAAAATTCCTCTCATCGTCAGTATGGTTAAAACTGTTCTGTTAATTATTATCGGTCTGATCACCTATTGAGCCCTATATACCCCATACACTTTACTAGTCGAATATTCGTGTTGAAGCTCTCAGTCCAATCAACAAAAATCAAACAACCACTCCCTGTACTCGTTAAACATGATGCCAATTTTCCAAGCAATAAGTTTCATTAAACAACAACATTCATAAATTATAAATATATATATTTATGATTATTATTTGAAATTTTATAATATATAGTTTCTTTATGACAATATCTACCAAAACAACTGTTCGATGAATGTTATCCCTTGTATCTAAATGAGATAAATCCCCAATGGTTATTCTGAGGATTTTCGTTTGACTGTATTTTAATTCCACGGATTTACGTATTTCTGTTTTTCCCTTCAATCTATACGTAATGGTTGGATATGCATTTAAAGTGGCATATTATAACATAGTTTTTAATAGAAAATCAATAATTTATTTGAATAAACACTAGATGACTTTAAATTAAAAATTAAAGAGAAGGGAAAACTAATGAAAACTCTTGTATGTGTTTGTAATATTTTAATCTAGATTTAAATTCAATTACGTTTTAGTTGTATAACATTTAATTAACCACAACTTATTGTTAACATAAGTCATATATATACGGTTTGATGTCTACTGTATAACTTTTGTTTCTGTTAGAGAAGTATCCTTCTAATTCAGTTAAATTTTGATCTTACTGACAAGGTACAGAAGTTTAGGATAAATTTGAGACTATAGTTCACTTTCTCGTCCTGTTCTTTAACAAGTTAAAGGCATAGGAAGTGAGTTAGGACTGTTTTCGTTATTGTTGCATTAAATAGCTCTATAGTTGTAATGGTTTTGCGTGTTTATAAGCTTTGAAAACTTCAACCAGCGTTGTGTTATAATTATAAAATCATATCATTAAATCTCCTATGTTCAACCTAAAATGTAAAAATTGTTATCATTATCACTACATAAAAGAAAAATTTTATGTATGTAATTAATTTTACACGAATATATATATAAATATTTTTTGTAAGAAGAAGAGTTTTATATGTAATTGTATGTTGCCTGGATACCAACGGTTTTTCAGTTAATTGAAATGGTTTGCTTGCATAATAAAATTAGACTAAAGTGAATATAAATGCGGGCTGCTATTAGAAATGTTGTTAACAAACAACATATAAAATGTACAAAGTAAAATGAATTAAAAAGAAAATTATGAGATGAGACACAAATATAAACAGAAAGTCTTTGTCAAAATTAAAGCGGACAGAAGGCAACAGAGCAAAACACACGAAGCAAAAGTAACACAAGATTTAAGCTCCAGGATTTGAATGATTTGTAAACACTTAAGAGGTTCTAGTTGTATGATTACAACCATAAAGTTCCAACATTTAATACTTACTTCGTGTTGACTAATTTATTTTAATTTAATTTAAACTATTTTCAAACAAAACTAGAAAAAGATGTAGTGAACTAAAAAAAAATTTTTTTTTAATTTATCCATTAAATCCCTGAAAATTATAAATAGGAGCTTAATTATTTGTTTTTATTCTTTGATAATTGTTTTATAATCATTTTCTTGTTTAAAGAGTTTTTTAAATTATGCAAGTCAAGTGTATAAAGTTAATTTCTTCATGTTGTTGTTGTTCATTAAAATTTTGTGCATTGTTTTTTATATTCATTTGGATTAGGAAGCTTTTAAGAACCGACAAAAATTGTCGCCAAACAAAAAATTTTACTGTTATACATATCTCATGCCGATGCATATATTAGCAGTATTTACTATTCATCTTGTTGTAATAATACAGCACACAATAAAAGCTACTTATATGGAAAAGCTACTTTCCCATGGAATTACTCCAACTTACATCAAAACTGATAGCACAGGATATGCGATATTTTTCTGCTCCGGTCGCAGTGATTTGAGTATACCACATGAGTATGCTCGGTGTTTTCCTAAAAACAATAGTTAATATTATATTACAATATAGAGTTGTTCTTATTGTTAGTTCATTGTAATATATGGAAATGTGGTCGACTGTTGTGGCAAATTTCCTCGGACGGTAGTTCTGCTTTGAACCTTTATGGTATATTAAATGGTTTTGTTTCATAAGCTGTTCCCTTTATTACAGAAAAGGAACAATTAGAATATGTAACTATCCACCTGTTAATGCAATCTTATTGACTGTATTTTGAATTTTTGCTATGGAAACGTCTTTATAACCGTTCTGGTTGAACTTACTTGTTACTTCTCGTATGAGTTACATATTTGTAATTCCTTGAACTTTTATTGTTATTATATGTTCATCTATGTAGCAGAGACGCTTTATTACAATTTATCTATTTATTCTATTGGCATTTGAAATGTCTCGACAGCTTTTCAATCGTTTCCAAATTTAAAAATTCCATACATATTTTCCACTAACCTTAAGAAAAGAAAATGTTCATTTTGTTTTTTTTTTTTTTTTTAGAATGTAAAGTGTGAGTTGTGACATTACTGAAAGCAACAATGTTGACATGTCAGTGACGTTCTACAAATCCGACTTAGTTGGTGAACGCGAAAACTTAAAATCCTACACGTTTTAACTGCCATCCAACAGACACTTAACACAAAAATTCCACACCACAGTCAGTTTGTTTTATCAACATTGTTTTATTTCAAATTACAACAAGTTTCCTTATTTTGAGATGAATGCTGGATCGAAGTACAATAATTTCTGACATAAATTTGTTGATTGTGGTTATAAAATTAGCTCATCAAAATTAGAAATATTGCTAGAGGGTTGAAGATATCGCAAGTTAATTGCGAAAGGGTCGATGATACGTTGGTCTGTTTTGTTTGTTGATAATTATCATGTACAGTTCTTACATTAGAAACTTTATGAATATTCTTATTTAGATGAAAGTTGGAGGTTATTCATTTCTATATAGAAGTGTTGCGTGTTCCGTTTTTTTTTTATTGATTCGAAGAGTTATCGTACGAATATCAAATATAATACAGTCACATAGGGACCATCTAGTGTTAACTGACACCACTTATAGTAGATCACTTATATTAGCAAGATGATTCAAAATCGGTCCTTTGATGTAGCCTTATTCGCTCTTTATCAATATTATATAAACCATAATTGTAACTGTATATAACATTGGATTATTACAACATGACTATAATGTACGTCTATTTAGATCAGAAGGGATGTAATTACTTTATCTGTAAATTAATAATTCTATGCATTTATATGGATTTTACGAAATAAACAGCAATTGGGTGTGATGCTACTAAGGAATTCTCTTTATGTTATATCCTTCCTGTTTGTTTCGACATCAGCACACCCTGTTTAAATTTATTTATGAACGTTACTAAATTATGAATTACCTAGAATTTCCTCCGAGAAATTAAAGCATTATTTTATTTAAAGTTAAAAATTGTACATCTTCAGAACACATCATCGTGATTAAATATTAAATTCATTTTTTTTTTTTTGTTATGCAGCAATTTAACTTGGATATTTATTTTTGGTTTCTTATAAATTATTTTCTCTGTTTTTGCTACACTAACTTGTATTATAAAGACTAAATCTTTTTTCCATACCATACAAAGGTAGTGCTATTTTAAAATATAACATAACCGAGGAATAACATTTCCAACACATACCTGCTGTTGGTGACACGTCTAAATTGATTTATGAATGTTCACTTTACCGAATCGATTGGATACCATAAAATAATAACGCGACTTTTAAATTTTTACAATGTTCATACTGAATTTTTTTCTGTTTTTAATTTTTGTTACATTGCAACGATTTTTCATTTGAAAAATTGTTCAGAAAAGCACTCAACGGAAACTAGAGTCTATGTATAATGATTGTGAGACTTATCAGAAATACTTAATTAAAAAATTAATTAACAAATGAATTACAGAATTAATTATAATGAGTAGATGGATGGGCAATTCATTAAATATAAATTGTAAGAAAACAACAGAGAAAAATATGAAACCAATAATTCAACTGGAAATTTTCAAATACCCACTATAAATGGATGAATGTTTATCCTTCCACATCACATAACAATGTAAACACAAATATTATTTCTATTGATAAATAAACAAAAATAAAATTATAATTGGATACATCAAAAGATTACAGATGTTATACAATTCTATTAATTCCTCATTTAGTCAAACTGTTTAATTTAGTTACAATTTTTTGAAAGCATTTTCTTAAACATTTAATATTTGTATAGTATAGAGTATACAGTATGCGTACGTCTTCGTAAATCTTTTATCTATGCCTATGCAGGTAACGGGTCTCCATAAAAGACCCTTTACAAACTAAAAAGTTTAAAATATCCATTGAAACTCATACAGTATTGAAAGAAACACCATTAATATTGAATATTCTGCATAGATTTGATGTGAAAAAAATTTTTTCGTTTTCGAAATTTGTCATTTTCATAGAAAAAAAATCAGAAAAGATAAAAACTTGTCGTTATTAAAAACAGTAGTCTATTATTATTAAAAGTCTTTCCTAGTTTAATGCATGAAAAGGGAATTAACGTGGAGGTTCACCCTAATTTAAAATACTCCGGATATACACCTATATATACAGTATATTATTATTTTTAGACAACACGTAAACAACCTATAGTATGTGTTATATTATACAGACTCTTCCAGTCCAAGCTGTAACTTTCGTATTTTTCAAAAACATAAAATAAAAAACAAGGATAGAGAGTACTGCTTTACTCTTTCGGGTAAAAGTTTGAATTTTGAATTTTTGATTTTATCAAGCCGAATTTACTTTTGACAATATCAATAACAACAACTGCATGCGTATCATCCCTCTCCCTGCGCCTCCGCCAAAAATTCACAGTTTTCTCCGAAAAGTAGCCCAGGACCGGTATCCCGGCGCATCCGCCAAAATTCAAAAGTGGATTAAGATCTGCATCATCCTACTACTCGTGTATTTAATGCCTTGATAGCAAAATGCGCCTTATCGATAAAAGAGTTCTTGAAATGAAAAAAACGGTCAATATCTTTTATAATCTATACAAAAATGAGCGAGCAAAGAACCACTTCATCTGAAACTGCGTAATGTGTAGAATTTGATAATGATTCTTTCGTTTTCAAAAATCGTCGTTAGTTTTAGAGGTCATTTGCACTGTTTATCTGACCTTGACATTTAATTTATTGTCAGATGTGTTGACGTGTGCATCAATTCGTTTGAAATACGTATTTTTTATCTGTTACTGTTTTTTTCTTTAAAGTGCGTAGGCGATGTTTCCATTAAACAATCACCAGTTCTTCTTATCATTATTAGTTTATTCAGTTAGTCTACACGTCAGCAAATCTCAGTTTAAATGATTTAAAATGCCTCTTGGCCTGTTTATTAATAGAATTTCTATTTAAATTATGAAACAGTCGCAATATTCTTCGATTCGTTTTTCAATCAAAATGATGATTTTTGAAAACGATAAATTATTGTGATGATCTACACTTTTCAGAGCTCCAGCTATTGTGGTTTTTTACTCACTATTGTCTAGGTTCTGAGAGGTATTGACCGTTTTTTTTATGTACGGAGTACTTTCTATTTTTAATGGAATGGAAACTATCCCTGTTGGCTTTAAAAGCTATGTATTTGTAAATGTAGTTAGACTGGTGTTACAAAGTAAAATAGTACCGTCTGGCTAGAAAGTTAATCAAATTACAGAAATTCGATTCATTCTAGCGTCTACCGAAGGAAACGGTCATGATATCTACTGTCTTAAACACATGCGTTTAACAATGAATAAATGAATACAAACTATATGAGATTTGTACATGTGAGCTTACCTTTAAGCAATTATAACAAGAAACTTACAATTAATGGAAAACGCATATGCAAAACGTATTTTAAAAGTTTTGACTTTGTAGGTTTCGATCTTTCATTTGTTTGTTATGTTTGGAAATATCGGACTCCCATCAAACTAAAGACTTCAAATTCAGGTTAAGATGGAAATTTTGTTGATGAAAAGTTGTGTTGTGAAGAAATTATAGAAGAATAGTTCAAAACAAATTTTTTAAAATTGTTGATAAAGAGCTTCAGTCGACTTCAGAAACACTGTTAGAGAAGTAAGTAGTGAACAACGAGTACTTATTTCTAACTGAGCTACTACAAACTTGCCAAAACAAATAAATCCTTTAATCACAAATAATAATAGTAGTAAGAATTATCTTTGATTCCAATAATTCTATTTAGAATTCGGCACTTTTGTGGTTTAAATATTCGGGTACTTCCATTCTATATGGAATCAATGATAAAATTCCAAAATGAGTGTGAACAATTTTATGTTTTTATGTATTTGATGTACCTATTTAGTTGACTAAAATTTTATTTTAATTTAATTTGTATAAGTATTGATCATAATCAAATTTTAAAATTGCTGAAAACGTGAAAAATTCAAAGCAACTTATTTTAAAATGGAAAAAAGATATACTACATTATTCTTATTGTATATCTAAACCATCACTCCTCTTTTGTATTTTATTTCATATCTACTTATTTCGTTACAAGATAAGCAGTAAAATAATCGTCTTGATTTAACGTCCTTATCAGTTGGAATTTCTTGAATAAAACTCCTTTTGCTGTTTAGTCTTGTTTTGAACATGAAAACAGACAACAAACAAAGAAAACATTTATCAAGATATGTTTATGACTAAACCAAATGTAAGGCAAGTCATGAATGCTCTTAACTTCACTCCCAGGTGGTTTGTGAAACAAAATAGAACTTACAATTAGAAATAAGGGTTATATATATGGTTTACAAGAAAATAAACTCGATAAACCAATACATATTTAATACGTCATTAATATTGGATATATCAATAATTATCCCTCTAGGTAAATTGTAATTCAATTTGACACTATGTGTTTACATTGGAATATGTACAGTAAATGGACATATGGAAACAATGATGTTAACAATCATCGAAGCATCATCATGAACTATTAACTGTCCCAGGAGGCGCTTCGGAAGAGGATTACAAGCATACATATCCGAAACCACTCTTCTAATCCTGTCTGATGCTATCTAATACTTGGAAAAAATGTAATGAACTCTCTGTGTTCTATCCGAATCAGATGGATTATAAAATTATTCATTCATTTGTAAAAAAAAAAACAACAACATTTAAGCGATGCATATCAAGCAAAACTAAAGTTACATTTCGACGTTAGTCAATATAAGATTTTTATACTGTTGAAAAATAAATATAGTTATAAATAAATAAAACTGAATAGCTTTGAAATAGAGAGAAACACATTAGCAGTCAGTTCAAATATTTTTACATGATGATGCTTTAGAGCTGATAGCATCCAACAATGTGCAGGTGGTATACTGCATTCAAAAACAGGATCATCAAACAGAATTCTAGATTTCCATGTTCTAGCATAATGTAACATAAACATCATTTTCAACTAATCGAGTATTTCAAAATATAAACCTGTCAACATAACATAACCACTTAATAAATCAACGCGATTTTATCGATTTTGTTAGCTTTTATTTTGCTGTAATAACTCTTACAATTAGTCTAATGCTACGGTCAGATCTGCGCCACAGTGCGTCAAAGAGAATTAGAACGTTGAAGTTTCGGTTGTCTAGCCAAATTTGCAATGTTCATTTCTTTCCGGGGTTTCGTTGAGGACAGATGTATCGTACATTGTATACGACTCTTGTAAAAATGCTCATCCGCTATATTGTTTTTGCCTCTTTTTAAAAAGATTCACCACAAAAAACAGTATAATCGCTATCTTGATTTTGATATCCGCATTTCTAGCACGGTAACACTTATGTAGAGATTGCGCTTTATGAAAACTTGTTTGTCATAATTTAGATCTACACTGCAGACTCTACAGTGTAGAGTGTGTCCGCAATGTCCCACTTCTATCCGTCTATAGTAACCGAGTCGCCAGAGCAACACCTACTGAATTAATTAATTTATTAATTTATATGTCCAAAAACGGAACGGCTGTTGATGTTGACGATTTTTGATTTATAACTAGATGGGGCAACAACTTTTTCTAAGTATACTTCTCCAAAGATTCATAGTTTATTTTCAATTCAATGGTATCTTGTTAGAAATGATTATCTCTATCTTGGTTTCTATCTCTATTATTGTGGTCAGGTTTTTTTATTTTAACAAACCCTATTGTAGGTAGCTATTGTTAAGAACTATTGTACTGTTTCTTGTATTACTAGGAATATTACAAAGCCAACACCATCAAGTCTTTAACAATGTAATCATTGAGGGATAGATTTAGATCTGTTTAAAGAATCAGATTGCTTGTCTATAGATACTGGGACAAAAGTCCATATAATCACTACCTATTCTTTTAATTTATTTGTTATTTCCGACTCAACGTCAATAAATTGTTGATGAAACATGTTAGAAAACTGTTGCCATATTAACAAGCCAACATGTAAACTAAATTACAGTTTTAATATTATTATTTTTTCAATAAGTCATGTTGTAGATAAGTAGATTTATTGTGTATAAAAATACAACTAAAATTCCATTGACGTCAATAATTTATTTAATTATCTTGGTTCTATTAAACAAATAATTATTTTCAGTGGCATAACTTCAAATTTATGATTTTGGGGTTGGAAAAATAGGTTCCTAAATTTGTATACAGACTTGGCGTTTCTAATACGAATATAGGAAAAATAGCGGCACCACTATTATACGGATTTCGCATAAGTTGGAATGAGATAAACAGAAAATAAACGGTCTAAGAACACCAACTATTGACAACACTCAGTCTTAAACATTGCTATCTTTATCATGATTATAATGATAGATCAGCGAATAAATGTATCAGACAAAGATCGACATTTTCGGTCAAATACCGCTTATTTTCTGTGTATCTCATTCTAACTTATGCGAAACCTCTAAGAGTGTGTGGTGCTGGTATTTTTTCTATCCGACCCCAATTTGTGTTTTTTTATATATGATGAACTATGAAAAAAATATTGGTTAAGGTGTATTTTATTCGGTCTTTGGTAGGTATACTAATCAACAAGTCTACGTAATTGTACTTATTCGACAATTTAGTGTCAATTTATAAGGAAACTAAACTCTACAGTCACTATATTAGAGTTTAATTTTCATCCTTGGTTATTCTAAGTTAGTTTTATTAATAAAATTAAATAGAATTTTTAATGATTTGCATATATACCGAGTTGAAAAGTTTCTATAAGATCGTTAATAACTGAATAATTAAGGAACCATTTACCGTATTTTTATTTTAAATTAAATGAACGAATATTGTAATTAAAATATTAAATCATATTTGATTAATGATTTATTAGATTAAATTGTTATTTCAATTTATATTCAACATAAAAAGTTAATCTTTAATTCAGAATACAATAAATTTATGTCGATAAATCGCATTATTGCATAAAATAACTAATCGGGTATAAAGTGCAGCACGTACATATATATACAGAATGTCCCACGCAAACAAGAATACCTCCATAACTCCCTTATTTATGCATAAACCTAGAAACTTTCTTTAAAAATTTACAGGGCAGGGCCTAGGCAACCTATTTCCATAAAAAGGTTTTGAACTTCTTTGTAAGTTAGAAAATTCGAAATACTTAATGTTGAACATTCTGAATAGATTAATTTAGAAAATATTACTTTCGTTTTCGAAATTTGTCATTTGCCATTGAGAAAAATTCGAAAAAATTGAGAAAATATCGCGATAATTTATTTTTGTGTCTCCGTCCAGCAATGTTGATTTTCTACATCTCAAAAGCGGCCGGAAAGTGATACATTACATCATGATTTCTGATATCGTCCAGAAAGTAGTACATAGGGATTTTTGCTTGGGTTGGTAACATCAAATGTCAATTTTATGTGTAAAATATGAAACAAAATATTTAAATAGTTTGATTTAAAACGTTTGTTTAAACATAAATATGATAGAAATGGCTTATTTTAGCATTAATTTGTTATTAATTCATAAAATTAATACGAAAATCGAAAATAATATAAGAAACAAATAAATTGAATTTGATAGTTGTCAAGAAGCCAGGTATGTTGATTTTTAAATTCAAATGTTTTGATATTACCAACATTCAAAAAATCCCTATCTAATACCAAATTCTCAAATAAATAACTTGATCTTCATTTTTATCATTATTTATAAAATTTACACAAAAGTCGACACAAAAAATCTTGTGAATCACACGTCCAGAAACTGTTTTGCGAGTGCTCGTAAATGCAGGCCTCGGCTAGCGCCTCGTCCTGCATCCATACTCGCACACGCAAAATTACAGTTTCTGGCCTAGTGATACAAATAACTATTGTGAATGGGATTGCTTTTTAAATCACTATATTTTCTCAATGTTCTCGTGTTTTTTTTTCGTAGGCAAATGACAAATTTTGAAAACAAAATTAATATTTTCTCATTCAATCTATGCAATTCAATTTTTTTTTCGAAAAACTTCGTAAATGTTAAAAAATTTATATTATCAATTTCATTTTACTTTTTTTGTCCAAAAATGAATTTTTTTTTTCTCTGGCAATTGAATTTGTCTTATTTACGTTGATTATAGTTAAAAAATGGAAAATTCAGCATATTTAAGTTCACAAAACCTTAGTATTTCCTTAGGTACACCGTTTTGCCACCCCACCCACCCCCCCTGCCCTATATATATTGTTTTGCTGTAAATCATTCGGTAACATATTAAATTAAATTTGTTTTATGGTATATTATAGCAGAATGATGCATAATTATAATTAATTTATTAATGAAAACATCAAAATGTTTAAAAGACGCTAATCTTGGTTGAGGCTTTAAGAACACTTAATAAAATTGTTCCTATACTAGATATTAGGGCGTTGAACATAATGTAATTATTGGCATCACATGTTGTTGAATTATCAAGGGATTAGCATGTTAGAAACATGAGATGGTCTATTAGTTTGTAACATATTAGAGACAATTAGTAATAATTAAAGTTACGTGTTTAGCAAATAAACATCGAAATTGTACAATAATAAATTCATATTAAAAGAATACTAACACCAATCAATTCCCTTAAGTCAAATAATGATTATATACATGTATGTGTATTGCATATAGACATTGTATATACAATGGAGAAAATTATGGTTTATCTATTGATTATTTTAATATTGATCCAACTAATATTTAATCAGATTAGTTTAAACGACAACCATTTACTTGTTAGTAGATTATTGATTTTTTACTAGCTAGGGGTAACTTATCCTTAGTTGACTGTGTTTCATCCTCTTGTTGCTCTTCATAAATATTTAATTACACCTTTCATATATTTTGTTTAATATAAAGGCTAATGTATTCTTGCTTTACTTTGCTTTTAAAGTAAAGACTCGACAATATCGGACCCAAGGGCACTTTATATTTTTAAAATTATTCACATAAAATAAAGAATTCTTAAGTAACAAAGACGTTCAATTTTCTATCTTATTATTAAAACAGATTCTAGTGCTGTAATTCTATTTATTGATTCTAAATTAATAATTCTTTTCATTTATTCATTATTTTACCAAAATATGTATCTGGAACAAAAAATCTTTTAGAACATAATATAAAAATTGCAACATTTCAAATTTTCAATGTTCATATTAATTGTTGAAATATGCTTTACTTTTTTTATAGCATACAGATCAGGAATGTCACAGATCTATGTATAACCCATGAGGCTCGTATAAAGTGAAACGTATCGCCTGCGTTCTATATAAACTTACTATACTATAAATTATTCCTTAATTCAACATAGAATCAATGTATAACGTTCCCTAAAAATTACTAGAAGCCTGTTGAAATAGATGTAATTTTTTCTAACATTGTAAAAAGTGATTTGAAAGTATATAGAAAAGATGACAGGCTAAAAATACTTTTAAGTAATCGTGTAGAATTGGGAGAGCAATAGATTTTTGAACAATAAAAACAATCATAATGAAAGCCACATCAGTGGTTTATACAGGGTCAGTCACTAGAAGCTACAGTTTCCGTATTTTTTAGTAGAACGAACGAAACAAAACCACAACGATAGCGAATACTCTGTCTAAAAATAACTTAATAGCAAAATGGGCCTTATCGATAATAGCATTTCTAAAATTTAAAAACTAACCTATACAAAAAAGAGCAAAGAACCACTACAGCTGAAATTCGGGCGTAGATTATGACAATAATTTTTTCGATTTCAAAAATCGTCATTTTAATTGAAAAAAGTTGAAGCAGATTGCAACTTTTTCGTGATTTGAATAAGTAAATTTGAACAGCTATGTGGGAAGATTCTGCTAATGAGACACATGATTTGCTAAATTTATTACAAAACCGTTTTGTGGAACAGCACCTCATTTATACAGTTATTGACACAAATATCTTCAAAGTTTTAGCTGGTACTGTATAATAGCTTGTATTGTACAGATGATATTACACAATTCACTTTGATAGTTGTTACTAAACCCTCTCAAACAACAAATACTAGTTTGAAATTAGATAAAAGTGACACTATATATAAAATATGTTATTATAGCACAAATACATCTAGCAACAGGATATTTTACAAAGTAATTCGAGGACACGATATTAGTAAAATTTGATTTGGTTCAAAATACAATTCGTACATTCTTGATATTACATCCACAACACTATATATATATGTACTTTACATCAAGAAAAATCAAATTAGAGTTATTATTGTTCCCTTTGCGCGGACTTAATTAAAAACAATAATAATTACTTTTTATGTTGAACATCATTTCATACAACCAACATTAATGTTGTTCAAGTATTATTTTTTTTAATGATATTATCATTTTAACCAACTTAACAATGTTTCTCTAAGGATTAATATAACTGATATTGCTATAGGCATGTAAAGCAAGCCTTATATCTGTAAATAAAATATGCAAAGTGTTTTTATATTGTTACAATGCAATATTAAATCAATAATATTAATTGATGAAACAATATTCTCTGAAAATATGTAATTTCAGCTTACTTGTTAACACGGTAACTATCCCAATAAGAGAAATGTGTGAATTGTGAATAAATATCTTTCTATAATAGTAAAAAAGTTTTTAAGTTTTTTCGCTGAGAAATCAACCGAAGCTACAGTTTCCATATTATTTAGAGAAACGAAACAAAAACACAAAGATAGAGAGTACTCGGTCTAAGAATGGGCCTTATCGATAAAAGCGGTCAGCATCGCTCATAACCTATTCATAAATGAGCAAAGAATCACTACAGCTAAGAGTCCGGAATGTGTAGATTATGACAATAATTTTTACGTTTTCGAAAACCGTCATTTTCACTGACAGGTGAATCCGTAAGTCAATTAAGCCGGCTGCTGTTACTGTATTTATGTATAGATTTTCGTATAAGATTGTGATTGACACATGAGGCACGAAGATTTTTTTTATCGAAGCGAGGTTAGTGAGCGAAGCTGGCAGGGTGCAGAACCTCTAGTATGATTTTCAAAAAAAAAATTATTATTTTCGCAAAACGTCAAAATATTTCGGGAGCACGTAACTCAATTGTAAATCGCTTCTTCCTGTAGATTTTCATGAGAGAATAGAGCTACTGTACTAGAAGAACCTGGCTTATATATGAGTTGTCAGTCAGTCAGCTCATATATAAGTCGATTGGTAGTCAATGGTTATGGAAGAGTAGAATCACACTGATAATAGAATTATTATTTTAAAACGAATATTATCCAATGGAAAAAAAACAACAATATTTTCATGTATTAATAAATGAAGATTAGCGCTTACATTAAACTGTAAATATTTAATGTTATTAGTCCGCTGTTTGAGCCTCTTATTATTATTAATTTTAACTTCCGTTTACGGAAACAAATTTCAATATTAATTCAACTGTGACACGGAAATTGGATTTTAAAAGCTTGTTTATGCGATATTTAAAAAAAAACACACACAGTAAAAATCGATAATTAAGCTGCGGATGTAACAATCATGTAGGTATTATTTTTATTGGAAAATTCCATTAGATTAGTAGAATATCACGTAACTCACGTGACTTTACAACGTTTCCTTTACCATTGTTGGTCTCATTGTCAGTTTGTCTCGTTATATGCCTTCTTTACTGTATTATCTTGGTGGGTGGTATAAATGTGGCATTCTATTGTCACAGTTTCGATTAGTAATTTCTCTTCCTACGTTCTAGTTGCGTAAATGTCAAAAACAGTCAATAATTTATCTGACTATCACTAGAATTATTCATATATTCTAAATCAGTGTGTTTACAAGTGAATTTTTGTAATCTAAACTTAAAATTCAATTGATATTTGACATAACCCTTTATATTATGTATAGTGACAACCGCGTCAAGTGACTTTTATCCAACAAATACTTTTTTAGATTTATTGATAAACTTAGAGCGAAACATCTAGTCGTACACGCAGTATAGTTTAAATTTTAATGATTCTAGAAAGGTTATATTTTTTGTTGAGTAGGTTCCATTCACACCTCCCACATATAGATATCTACACACATGTATGTTTTCCTATAAGACAGGATTAGAGTTTCCATACTTTCCTTTAACTCACCTTGTAGATCCTCATTTACGTCGCAACCTTTATCAGGTTATATTCTTCGTGTGTGTCTGTGTGAGTATTTTTTGTTACTATCTAGTTATACACGAACGAAAAGTGAAAATATATACAGTGAATTTATTTACTTTTAGTAAGACAAAATAATAAGAAATAGTGTTTATAAAATATCTTTATGGTAAGTTCTGATTATATAAACATTCATTGGAATTTCTAGTGAAGCTTTATTTTCTGTGTATCAAACAATGAAATGTGTCCAGCGAACGAAAAGCTTTACGCTTATGAATAAAAGCTCTACAGGTTGGATGATATCAGGATTTGTCAAAAAAAATCAGGGTGGAAATTCAGGGAATAGATCGTTTAAGAAAGAACGAAAAATGGTTCGTTATGAAATAATAATATTAGAAAAAATGAATTTTAACAATAATCATCGTTTTTTTTATATCACAGTAGGGATTAGCATTTTTTCATTGAAAATGAAAATAATTTAAAATAACAAAACGAAGAAATCATATTAGCTCGGTTTTTATAAAATTTGACAGTACGCAATCTGTACGTTACGCATAATCTGTTTAGAGATTTGAGATATTTTATCGAATTCTGATCATTTTTAAAAATCTTCTATTTGTGAAGAATTAAAACAGTCTATGATTTTACCAAAAAAATTCAATTTGAAATTAACACTAAATCTTTGGATTTTTTCGAATCATGTCCAGTGAAATAGTCGAGATATTATGTGTTAGAACAAAGCTAATTTTACAACTAGTTTTAAAGTTTTAAATTATTGAATTAACATACATTTTCAGTGAACTGTTAGTGTCGGTCTTAATTTAACGTTTTGACAGTCGATTACTAGCAACCTTTAAACAGTCTGTTGAACATAATTTGATCATAAGTGATAAGAATTTAGATTTCGTCCGTAACTAGTAATTTGATGATACTGATAGTTGGTTTCGAATATAATTAGTCTAGTCAACTAAAAAACAATTTTAATTAAATGTGCTATATAGTTTTATTGTGGTATGACGAAATATATGTATAGAGCACGCAAAGGTAGAAACATAATATGAATTATTATATTCAGTTTGCTTATACAAGACTAGCAGAATGTTTTGTTGTTCAAACCTTAAACAAGAAATCTTCATTGTGCCAATGGTCATAGACAAAATAAATTTTGCCTAAATTTTAATGGAACGATTGTGATTACTAAATATATTTTATTGTCAAGTTAATTTCTTCAAATTTATCTTTATAATTGTTCGTTATTAGTGATAATAATAATGATTTAACAATAAAGATTTAGCAACTTCAATAATGGTTAATTAAACAAATCAACCTAGTCAGCTTCTTCTAATTTAGTAGTCATCAACCTTCTTGTATCTGGGCCACCTCTTTCCCATACTGATTTCAATCGTATCCACCTTCAAATCGTTTCATCGTAATCCTACTAAAATACCTGTAATTAGCAATAGAATTTTTGCATTAACAGCCTTCTTTAGTTTTAATCTGTTCGGAATATCTATTCAAATCTATTGTAAGCACATGCAAGTATGAATAAGGATAGAAATTCAGAAACGCATTTCAGTTTAATAACACCGTATCACTTGATGATGCAAAAACAAACCGCTTTTGAGTATAGAACGACGGTACATTTTTAATTATAGTAAAATTCTGAAAGAAATACATCGGTCGAAAACTGCATCACCGTCCCCACTTCTACAACTCATACACCATTTACATGTTGTTATGGAACCCCCACCACCTCAACCGAACATCGACCTTGTCAACTGATTATGTATTTCTGATGGAATCGTATATTTGACGATATATAGAAACAACTTTTAGAAATAGAAGATACGATACTTGCGTTTTTTAAAATAATAAAACACGCCATGGAAAAGCTGTTGTGTTGGAGTATTTACTGATGCCTTTGTGGGGCAAAAATCAATGTATTAGACACACTACATGGTCCATAGGGATTCTCTGCTACAAAAGAGATGAGTCCTCTTCTCAATATTGTGTCGTAACCATGGTGTATTCTATAAGAACGAAGCACTTTCGCAAAACATTCACCGTTACGATTTTACTATAACGCAAGACGCAACAAGCGAAAATTGCCAAGAATCGAGGCAGTTCTGAGACCACTTGAGAAACTAAATATCAACTCTGAGAAACAAATATGCATAAAGTAAAATGAAGCAGAACAAACACAGAAATTAAAAATCTAAGTAAATTTGTCAAAACTTGCAGGACAGAAGAGCAACACATCACAGTTTCATTCGCAATTATTGGAAATCGCTTAGCCATGTTATTGAAAAATTTTAGAAACTATATTATCACTGACGACAACATGATAGCAACATACGAATGAGTAAAAAACCTATTTCAAAATACTCCTGGCAGTCTCTCAATTAAAGAACAATTTTACGGCAAGTGGTAAAATCAAAGGATAGTTTGATTAGAAATCAATGCTATTTGTATAGTATAGACAAAGTATAGAACTTGGGCAACTATGAAAAAGCAGTTGATTGTGTCAGTTTCTCGTACATAAGGGCTACAACCGTAACTGTTGTTTGAAATAGTCAGCTGCTATACCTAATAGACGTATCATAATATTTTATTATCAGAATGTATTTTATATTCATGGGCGTGATCAAAAGAGGTCAAACCAGGCACTTAGTTCCTTGGAACCGAATGTAAAACTGCACAAGTCATAGTAGGATGCTTTGTCTGTGTCAAAATTTCATTACTAGTTGGCTAGATTTGGCCCACTGCATGTTACACGTTTTCATTGTTTTTGCTTTTTTTTTGAATAAAAGTTGGCGTTCCTCTTTTGTTGTCTAATTTTTTTTTCATTATTAATGAATAGTTTTTCCCATATTTTCCACTTCATTATCCCCCGAGAAGGGGAGTGCCATACAGGTTGAGAACCACTGTCCTAATCGATACTTCGATTCGCTATTTCTCATCGAATGGATTGTCATATGTTACCGTAGTTATATTTTTGTCATTCTCATTACAACAGTATTGGTGTACACTCGTAAATTTCAATTTTACAACTGAAATTTTCAAATTTCAATTATGAACGATTTAATGTTTATTTTATAGATTCACTATGGAAATTTGTAGTTATTATCATGACGTAATGGTCAAGTTTGAAGGAAGGAATGCTAGACTATTCTGTAACATATAGTAACATATCCACTTCCGGAACTAGTGCAACGACCGGAAGTGAAACATTGCTGTGGAGTGACGCGTACCGCAACATACTACCCTATTAAGCGTAAAACTATGCGTGCTACATCTGCAATAGTATTTGATAGTGCGTGTTACTGCCACCCCTTTAGAGGACTCCACCTCATATTTTGTTGACTGTCCAACTTGCCTCACCTTTCCTCCATATACCAGTATTTGTTTGTAACTATTTTTAATATCAATTTTTTTCTTTGTTAAATAAGCGAAAAATGCCGGAATATAATCTAGAAAATAATGTAATGGAGAAACAAATGCGTGTATATTGTTTGAAATTAACGCTCCTCTTAGACAGTTAATAAATTTTAGTCGTGCCCATAACATGGATATTAAACAAAGCCTGAATTTGTTGCTCCAGTTTCTTCGCTTTTGTCCTGCCCTTTGCATAAAATAAGTAATTATTTCAAGTATTTATATGTGCATGAATTTTCTTTAACGTAACAAAAGATTATATGAATATATTTATAGAAATTTTGTCACGAAATAGACGACACTTGCTGTGTTCAACGGTCTATTTGCCTTATTATTTATTGCAAAAAAATTTTAATCTACGTACTTGTTGAAGTGTATCAAGTTTAAATTTTAATAACAATGGCAATAATAACAATTGAGGAACATTGATTCAAGTTGATGCGTTCTATTTGATTATTTTAATTAAAAACAACTAGAATCTACTTTTATTTTTGGATATAAATAGAAAAGTGACACTAATACAAGATTAACGTAATGTAATAAAATCTTTAATACCTTGCTACGTCATAACTAGGGTATATAAATTTTTACGTTCAACCTTACATTATAATTTCAGTAAGCATATAACGTGTGTTTTGTAAATATAGAATTTTATTAACAACTGAAACAATAGATGAAACGTAAACTGAATGTACCTGGAAGCAACTCCCTTTTCGGTTCAACATTAAGGTTTTCAGTATATTCGTGTATTACGAGTATATTTATATTTTGAAAACATAATGTTCGTACATATTCTTTCACTGCTCTATACACGTAACTGTTTTCTCCACATATACATCTTTTGTTCAGTTATTGTTCAATTACAAAATGTTTATCTTAGTTAATTGAAAGGGCCTCAAAGTTGTATTTATTTAAATGAAACAACTGTTCTTACAGTTAATAAAATATTGATTTTTTTTTTTTTTGAAATGTATATTATTAACGCAAATTTTATTATTCGTTGCGGTATTGCTTATAGGTAATTGCGTAATTGTGTAATAATCCGGTACACTACGTTATTCGTAGGTTGACCTTTAGATGCATAACCGACAACATGCAACATTGTGTAGAAAATATCAAATAATAAAATCAAGATTAATGCACACACTCATCTCATTACACTTATAATCAAATTAAAGTTTCATCTCATATTCATGGTGGGGCAAATCAAGCGCGTAACTATGCATAATCCAGGGCGCGCATATAACGGCCCAAACGTTTAAGGGGTCGAATAATAAGAGCTATTATAAAGATTTTATAGAATGGTGGGCCCAAAATTTCCAGTTACGCTAGTGGGACAAATTTAGCTT
This sequence comes from Lydus trimaculatus, assembly GCA_037414755.1. NCBI lineage: Eukaryota > Metazoa > Arthropoda > Insecta > Coleoptera > Meloidae > Lydus > Lydus trimaculatus. The sequence continues at coordinate 96,488 of JAZBGY010000099.1, read as the reverse complement.
TTTTGTAAACATAAACATAGAACATGCTAGTTCATAAGCACTTTATTGGCATATTGTAAGGTAATTGAATTGCTGACATTTGATTTGATAAATCGCAATTATAATATTTCATCTACATTTGAAATTTTACATGTTTAATTAAGTGCAACTATAAAATTATTATAACACATAAAATAAGATTTACTAATTAAAAACAGGTGCATAAATTTGATGAAAACAATAACTGATTTTCCGTAGTTTTTATAAAATATTAACCAAAAATACAGTGTATAAAACTGTATTTTATATGTTGATATCCGGCTAACATTCACCGCGTTGACCGTTATTGTTCAAATGTCAAAGTAACAGACAGGCACACATTTCTCTTTTACGAAAAGCTGATAAGATATTCTTACCTACAACAGTTTAGCTTCATCCTCTCAAATTCTGACATTGCTTTAACAAAGTATCCTTTGAACTATAGCTACGTTTAGTTTCTCTAATCTTAAACCCGATCCAGTTTAAACATTAAACGAATAGTTGAAGCGATTCGATTAAATTCCAAATATTGTCGATTTATCTCAACGATATTTTAAAGTGCACATTTAAATTTGGCTTAATTTTTGTGTTTTTTTCTTAAAATATGCAATCGAAATTTGAATAATAGCAATACTTCATGTTTAACTTCAGTCTTCATTTTCATTTTTTAATTAACTGCGGAAAAATTTTTTCGAATACAAACTGAAATCAAAGTCGAGACTTGCAAAGAATGCCAACTATCTATCAGAAAATGGAGAATAATTCAGTATGATCGTGGGTGTTCTATATTTTCCGATGGAAAACACCAACTTCCCCTGCACGCACAGCGTTAGTAAATGTGAGTTCGATGTAGTTTAGTCTTGAAAATCGTTATATCAAATTTTAAACAGATGTCCTGATTCAGTAGAATAATAAATGATTAGAAATGAAAAAAATATATGAATTTCCAACTGTTGAATTTACAACTATACAACAAGAAGATTGGTAAATAATCGAATGTTATTAATTGAAAAAACACCTGTCAACTAAACAACCTCATTTCAATAATGAATCTAAAATTTCCAACTTGTAGATATGTTAGTGTTCATTCAAACTAACTAACTCAAATGAATAAATCTAATTAGTATATATATGTTTTCATTACAACTGGAGAATGAGGATTAATGAGTAGGTAAAAAGTCCTGACAATGAGAACATATGAATCTACATAAAAATGTTCAAAATTCGTACAAGTTTTTATTAGCATACATTACATTTAATCTACAACATCCAAGAGTGAAAGAAAAAAGAACCGGAAAAAGGGTATAATAGTAAATTTCAAAATCAGTCACAATTTCACTGGTTCGCCTTCATGAATATAAAAACTGCATCAAATTTAGGCGCATGTGTCTCATAAGACGCAACTATATAAAATATAGATGTATAAGTGGATTCGAAGCGCAGATGTTCCATGTTTGCTGGAAAAACTGAAGCGATACCCAGTCTCTACAGACAAATATACACACTAATACATACATGTTTGTATGTACATATAATATAGTGAAATGATGGAAGTTTATTATATACGCAATGAAAACTCAATGACAGTAAACATTACATAATGCACTTTGTTACACTACAATATCGTGTTTGTTTAAAATGAAATAGAACTAAGGCAGAATATTGAACGTACTTGATTATTGAAACAAAGCACGAATGACACTCGATACCTAACTAGATATACTCCACTGTTTTGCCTTTATTGTTTATTTTCAAATATTTATGGTTATATCTATGAAGTAGAATAGATTGTTTCAAGATATGTACAGCACGATAGAAAAATGACATAATCGACAATTGATTTCCTGGACTATGGTCTTATTTTACATATCTAGAAGGAAAATACAGTGATCAAAGGTATATTTTCTATGTGTTTGTTCGATAAAGAAGCATTAACTGTGACTAGTTTAAGCGACGCTTACTGTATATTTGGCAACAACATTTGGGTCCTCACCTTTATTAAATATTTATTAAGAATCTAAAACTGTAACAAATTACGGTGAATTTTTTGAATTAAACGGATTAAGGAGGGTTGTTTAAGGTAAATAACATAAATCTTTTTACATTTATTATATATTGATTGTTACTGAGCCTTGGAAAATTGTTCAGTAAGATTGAATAAAATTGAAGCTTTTGAGAATCTCAATATTTAAATATTTGAATGGTGTGCTTGTGTGTCTTTGGGAAAGTTAACAGAACACAATAGCAAAACAGTAGAGAATAAATTATTTGTCACCGATCCTGAATATAAGGAGTTGTAAAAATAGCACGTTTGACCTGTAGAATATAAAATATTGCTATGAATAGAAAATGATAATATAATACGTTACTATCGCCACTTGTCGGTTTAGAAATTGATGTTTAAAATAATTTTTTATTGGTATTCTGATTATTGATTTACAGAATATTTCGAAACATTACAAAGAATTCATGAGTAATGATCAAAGGATGTGGTTAAATTGCTACGGTAGAACAGTATCTGCATTATTTACTAAGACTGGACAAACGCAGATTATATGTGGTTTACCAAGCAATAAAGGTATATACCACAGAGAATCAACGCTGCATATTCTACAGTAAACTGAAACTAATGTCCAACAGAAATTATATGGTGATTGGTAAAGACATACTCAAACTGATTGTCCAGTTATTTGATCTGAGACAATACAATTACAATGATAACCATTATTAGTACAAGAAAATTACTAAATTCTAATGTAACTCTATATAATCAATTTGTCATTATGATCTAACAGGATGAAATCAATAATTTGAAGCATCAAACTCAATTAAAGCTAAGAATAGTAATACGAATTTACATGATCATAAACGAAACAACAATAAGGGTGATAGTGTAACACTACACTTGTAATTACATCCTGAAATTCGGCTACGATTTTCTATAGAAAATGTTTTTCGTAACAAACTGAAAGTTGCTTTTGATTTATTAATCATCATCGTTACGATAACTTGACTTTTTTTTTTATAAATATACTCCCAACATCAAACAAAACGTAAATTTTTGTCTTGTATCGTATACTCCTGTATACATATCATGTTGTTAATTTTATATTTATTGTAACAACATAATGGCAGCTTAATATCATTGAATTATAATCAATTTAATACTTTCTAAGCAAAGTTGAGGAGATAATTAAATTTATCTTGAATAAGCTGTCATGTATAAGAGTGAACTTTTAGTATATACTGTATATGGTATATATATCTAAAAAGGATGAAAGTAATTACTAATATCTTTAATGTATATCTTGAGTGAATCCTCTTAAAGTCCTCTCATCGTCGTTAAATTGAACCGCCCATACGACGAATTAAATGATTTCAGTTGTTTAAATAGAAATACTTTTCCTTAACATTAATGGACGAAATTAATGAAACTGTTACTTTTGTAAATATACGATTTATACGAATGTTAAATTAAATTCGTTTATAGTTTGACATACAACCATAACGAGTATAAAATATTCAAAATTGATGCTGTTATTTGCAGAAAAAAATCCTAATTTTGTAAAAAATAGAACAAAGTCTTACGCAAATTATGCAATCGAATAGGAGCCAAATAAAAAAGTTGGATAAATTATGATTTTTGAAAAACTGTGTAATTTATTACTTGTAATGTAGACCTAGCTTTTTATTAAACAATAGGTATTGTGAATAAAACCTAGTATTTACTATTACTAGACAAATTCGTAATTCATACTCACAAAGTAAAGTAATGTTGTTCTTTGATATTGTACAAAACGTTACTTACTCCGAAAGTTGAACTTTTCATGTCGAAAGTGCCCGATTATTTGACACTATAATTGACCTTCACTTAACCGCATTTTAACGGTAAGGACCTGATTACTTTTTCACCGAAATCATGAAAATCTGTCACATCTAGAAACCTTTTATCTAATTTAGGTCTCCTCCAGTTATTGTACAACAAAATTGCTACTAAGGCAACGGAAACGCCACCTTAGGTTGCGTGTTAAATTAACATTGACGAAATTCCTGATATATTGTAGGTGTTGCAAAAAACTTTTTACACTACACGTGGATTCTGATAAGTTCATATCAGAAGTGGTGTGATTGTAGCTCATTCGCCTTTGACTCGTCCTCATGTGAATATAGCATAACCCTTACGCTTATGTCGCAATGTCGGCCAATTTCTCTACTTGTAGCGTGAATAACTATCATTTAAGAGTTAATACAGTTTTAATTTACTTTTACATCTTATCTACAGTAATATCGTTATACAAGTGGTGTGTTTTCAATAAGATATAAGAGGTCTGTTGTCTGTTCGCGAAATTCATGATTTCTGTATATAGTTGCTTCTATTCCAGAAAAAAAAAACGACAACAACTTTCTCCACTCTATAATTTTTTATTTTTAAAGCTAAAAGTATAACCAGCTTTATTTACCTTTGAACTTCATTCGAGAGGAAAAAAACGTATATGTATAGTATGTACAACTGGTAGGAAAAGCATAATATTCCTTATTAGTTTTTACCAGTTTAATTTATTTTTGTACGGATACGTTGGTCAATACCGAGAGCGTTGCGTTTTATAGTTTTTCACATTGAATTATTGTTGCAAAGAGCAAATACAACCCTTTGTAGATGACGTTGAAACCCTGCAATGTTAGCCCTAATTTAAACTTGCGGTCAAGGTACTGTCAGATCGCAGCCAAGAACTTACCGTTCTATTCACATTTAACGGTCAAAAGTCAGTCTTCTACTGCTTGAATCGACCCTCTATTCTACTGCAGAATAGTGATTATTCACCCTCATACATCGTCTATAAAAGTTGATGGTGTTTTTTACTGAAAATTTGAATTACACGGAAATTTAATCAAAAGGTAAAATCTGCTTGTATAGAACTAATTCATAGTCAGTATTTTTTTCTTTACTTTGCAAATATAGCATAATACAATGGTCAATTAAAATAACGAAAAGTAAATTATACGAAAACTTATATTGTAAAAATATTTACCTTATGTAATTGAAATTGCGGTCTAAGGTTGATTTTGTTGAAGAACAATTCCAGAATACGCACAAAATGTGAATTGAAGACGACAGATCTCTATAGACCTATAAATTTTTGATATCCCGTTTTCATTCGAATGTCACATATCTACAGTGTTTTCTATCACATCTTTTTTTTTTTCAAAACTTATCACTTTAAATATTTTGCCATTGACACAAAGCTTGATACGTTACATAAAAAAAAAGATACTTCATATAATGCTTTATCTTTATACCTATGTATACCCAACACATATATTTGAAAGGGTGTATTTTTTTTGGAAAAAGTTGTAGAAAAGAAATTCATGTATTGATCTTTTCTGGTATATTTCGTATGATATTTTGTTTGCATGGTGCAAATTGAAGATAAGTTGAAGGGTATAATCCAAACGTGCTTAATTATGCGCATGAAGATATGCCTAGTCGTGTACCGGCCACCTGTTACATATATGGGTGTACATGTATACATTTTACCTTGGCATAATCAGCGTCAAGATTACAACCTGTAGGAGTTTTAATAGCAAAATGTTAATTATCGTTCTTCAAGTTATTCGCAATCTGATATGAATTTAAGATGAGTTGTGGATTTTTCAAACACGCATTGGAAACTGACATGTGTTCTGTCATCGGTTTTACGTACGTACATAGAAAGACAAGTGTGATGTCTGACAGTAAGCGGATTCTCTTCTGTGGCGCATCAGAAACACGTAATAATGTAATGCTGTGAATGTGACAATGCGGTAGAATTAAGCCGCACAAAACTAGAATGTTATTTAATTTAAACCATAGCGTTACAATAAGTTAACAAATCATTTCCCCATCGTTGTATAATTGTCTTTTATCATTTTTTGTTCGAATAAGTTCATTGACTTGAAAACAGAAAAACTTGGAGTTGTAAACTAGTTTATGTGTGTATATATGCGTTTGGATTTGGGTAGTTGAAGCGCTGCAGTGGGTCAGGGTCCGTCGATGCGGCCCTAAGCGGTGGCGACGTCGGTGGCATGGTCGGGGTTGAGACGCGCGCCATCCGACTGGCAAGTGGCGCGCAGGAAAGCGCCGCCGCCGCCGGGTAGCCTGATACTGCAGTTGGAGTCGCCTGCCGTTCGTGATAACACGGCTAGTGTAGCGTCCGCGCCCTCGTCCCCTTTACGACCACCCTCAACGAGGGCATGAAACGAGCGCGCGACATCCAGTCTTCGAGAAGCGGGCCAAGCGGCTAGTGTGCCGCGCTACACCTGAGCGTCAAGGCACGCGCTAGTCCGTTACCGGATAATTACCGGCGGACGACAAATTTTTAATGCGATCAACAATTATGTCGATTTACATTCAAATGGTGTAACAATACAGTGAGATTTACGTACCTGGATCAAATAAGAAATTAATTAAATAATATATTCTATGAAATATAAAAATTGTCAACATAAATAACGATTTATTTTGTGGGCACCCCGGTAAGATGCTGACAATGTCAACGTTAATGATGCCAGCAGTAATGCCCACTATGTCCACTCCAGCTCCCTTACCAGTTCCTGCCAAGATGGAAACGCCCGCCAAAATAACGACAACAATTACCAATCACAACAATACATCTTCAAACAGTACTAGTACTAGTAACAGCAAAACAGGTATGTGATAATCAACATGTGGTAATAATATCGTCAAACATTAACACTTAATAACTTGTAAATATTGTCATTTTTAAAATACTATTGAATGGTTATTTTAAAATACACGCGCACGGCGTGTCCGTGGCGCGACAGGTTTCTTGAGACACGCCACAGATATCGTCTGTGTGCCGTCTAGACACCTGCAGCATGCTATTATATGTTTAACTTAACCAAAAATCAAATCCACAATTGACCAAATGATGTTTCAATCTAACGTAATGCGTTTTTTCCGCAATTCATCAATGTTAAATTTAGATGTCGATAAACTGAGGTCATACGTGTAAAATGTTTACCATCTGTCTTATCGGGCTGTGATTTATTCATTAAATTGTGGAGTTTCTAACAAAACCACCCTCATATACGTAAATGTTCCTTGCGTTTAGAATGCTTCCAAAAAAAAATGAAGGAAAATTGCAAACAAATTCAAAATCAAAAGATTACTGATGCCGTATTATAAATACTATTCTATTTTCGTTTATAACTTCATATTTGCCAATCTATAATATATCTATACGTAAACTGTTATTGTCATAGAGCATAGTTGATAGATCATAGATAAAGTTGATTGAAACGTTAAGACGAAAATAGCATTATAGATGACAACAATAAAACTATAATAAGAATAACTTGAACGTTATTACTATCATATCATTATAATAATTCTTATTTATTAAATTAACCGTTTGAAATTTTATTATAAATATTATTTTTTATCTGCATAGCAAATTTTTTTATCTTATCCTTAGAAAATTTCCCATTTTAACAGATGAAACCGGAAAATGTCAACACACTGCAGACTTTTGGATTAACTATTTTTGTCGCAGTCTCAAAACAATATTTCAAAAGGGTCAAGCGTACATAATTCACCTTAATATTGTTGAAAATTAAATAATAAAAAAAAGTATATGCTAATTTTTCCAAAAAAAAATAAATCACAATTGACAACATTCTCACATTATTCAGTCACTTATACATAATTGTCAGTGTTAATGAATGTAGCACATCATTAAATGAATATTAATGTTAAGCATCTTTAGGGTTTTATTTGTTATTTTATTCTATTATTATGAAAGAAGTTTAATGTTTTGTAATAATCGGAATAGAAATTGTCTTCATGAACATTAATTTTTGGCCATAGAAGACAACAAAAAATAGCGTTTCTTGTCTGATATACATTATTGAATATAGTTAATAACAAAAAAAAAACAGATAAATATTTGCCTTTGATGTGGTCGAAGCAAATTAACGCACAGTTCTATTTGATCCCAATAACAGTCTCAAATGCGATGTCATACCAGACCGAAATACACAGTCAACGTTCAACAAACATAATTAAGCTTTAGTGTTAGAAGCTTGGATATCATGTTAACATCAATATCCTTTCATTTTTGTTATAAACGATTTTATCCTCCAAATATAGGCGACTATAACGATATAACTGAAGATTATTTTTGATTAAATCAAATATTAAACTAGAAGACTTTAAAGCGACCCAGTATAATGAAAGCGACTTATATTGGTTGAAAATAAATATACAGCTTAATTGTTATTGTTGACCTTAAATAATGAAGTTTTTTTTCTGAAAGTGTATCTTCAATAAACTTCTTTTGAAAACAAGCAAATGATGAGGGCTAATTATTATCCGTTAAAAGACGAAAGGTTAATAACTGTTTAAAGAAAAGGTCGTAAAGTCTGCATTTTTGCGCTAACACAAAAAAAAAATTGATCTTTTTTCTGTTAATATTTATTTATCGAACTATTTTCTAATATTTTTCTTTAATAGTATTGCTTTATATTGATGAAACAAAGGATCGTGTTTATCGTTAAAATGGAATAATGGAAATATCGAACGTGTCTATTAAAAAATTATGTTTAAATTAGTAGCACTTCATTGAAGATTTCATTTATTCAAATTAGTCCTTTACAATTTGTCTGTTTACTTTATTCTATTTCTTGTTTCACATTTTTTATTCAATATGGTAATCTTTCCATATAAGTCTCTTGTAATTTTTCCCTTTCAATTTATTTATTTCTATTCCAGGAATATCTCGGTTAATTTCACTTTACACATTTATTTATAGTAGAATATCGATTTTAATTTTGAAAAATGCTAAACAAAATGAGGTGGAGAGAGGTTTTTCCTCATAAACGAATTCAATGCAATCTTCTTATAGAATCGATTTCGTTGCAACAACAGCTAAAACAAAGTACCGATAGTAATTGTAAGAAAGTGTACACTCGGATTTTAACTGTTTTTCCATTCCACTGTTGTGTGTATATTGAAAATTTCTAAAAGGATTTGGAACACATTAAAATTATTTACTTTATGATCTAAAATGAATGAAAATTTCGTTACCTGGCGTTTGAGAAGTTGTTGAGAGAACAGCCGCGAAGCGTGTGTAAATATTCAATTTTTTCTTTCTTACTTAACGTGTTTTACAGAAAATACGTGTTTCCCGTTCAGATACTTATTAACGAAATCATAAACGAAAGCTTTATACATAACGAACAGATTTTCGTAAATGTGTTTTAGCTGTGATAATAAAAAGATGCACTTAACGTAGAATCGTTGCAATAAACATATTGTTGTATTTCTTGAAATTTCGTCTTTGGCCCATTTCTTTCTGTATTATTTGGCATTGTAATGTACATAATTTCCCGTATTTGTCGTTTGTAAGAAATCCATACTACGTAATAATTCCCAAAAATATCTTGAGCTTGCTTATCACCTCATAACCTATCATTAGCATCCAATTCTTACAGAACTTTCTGACATAATTTCGATGACAATTTACTTATACCACTAAATAAAAGTAATGAGATTGTTAGAGATGTTTGTATACACAGAGCATTAAAATGTGCTGTTTCACAAGTTCTTCTATTGAGAAAATTAAGAATAATCATTCAATTATAGCCGACAGATGTGAAAACTTATACGATAAAGTTAGGCATGCAATGACAATCCATAATTTATCAAGTTACAGTCTTGATTTTTATCTAGATCTCAATTTCTTCCTATAATTTTGTAGATTTGCTTATTACCATCTTCTATAAATGCTATTCTGATTCAATCATTTACAATATTAATAATTACAAGAGAATAGTGAGAATCGAGACCCACTTTCGTCATTATATTCAACTAGTGACTTGTATGAAACTACATATTTTTTTTGTCCGTACGTAATCTTATCGAGGAGAATGATCGAAAAGAATGATTTGAAATAATTTCTCGCTAAAAATTTAGTAGAAGTTTGTACTAATTATAATCTCTATCAAAGTTTGCTTTTAACAATGATTCTTTTGAAATATAGAGATCACTTTGAGGAAACGCTCAACGAAAAGTTGTACCACATTTGTAGGCTATATCTAGATTATATATTTTGATAAACTATTTTCACCAGTTTTTCTACATAAAGGTGAAGAGTAGCCACCGTTTGAATAGTGGAAATAATGTAAATAGCGTAACAAGCCATCTGTAAAGGCAAATACTTCTTTATAATACTTCAAATTCTCGAGTAGCTAACATTGTAAACTTCTAGATGTTTTAGCAATAAAAGGAAAATAAAATTATTTACAGCAAAACATCTAATAAACAATAATGAATTGTATTTAAAGCTACGTACTTTTGCATTTTTTTACCATCTCAGATCTTGTAGGTCGATTTTACTTCTACTGACAAAATATTCAGGAATTTACAACTTTAGCCGATGTACTAAACAATTTGAATCATTTTAAACAGACACCGATTATGCTATAGTTATTGTTTTTATTGCTTTAACGTCATGTCATTCAAGTCTGAATAGACGGTGTGTATTTGTATGCTTTTATATCAAGTTATTATTAAAATTGAAGTTGAAAATCTACCTTTACATCTAATATCACATACAAACTTTCTGTTTAAATTAATAGAGATGTTTAGTATTTTAATAGCACGTAGAAAGTTGGCTGGCTTGTGCTCATAATTCTATGAAATCGACTCATATAAACTACACGAAACCTTTCGATATCATATCTTGATATGTCATACGTAAATTTACTCAACAAGATTACAAATATAAACATATAAAAATACGAAATTTGTTTGCCGATACTCATAAATTTATTTAATAATATGGCTTGGAAATGTGTAAATCATTTCATACACATATTTTGAGATATTAATTACACCTTTTAACTGATAGTAATATGAAAATCAACTACTTTTTTCCCCAATAAACAGTGGTGTATTTGAGGATTATGAGCATAAATTCGCTGCTCACTCAGAGATTACTTTGTTAGTACTCAAATTTATCGTTATGTAAATAATTATATAAATTCCACTCAAGCTTGTATGTAAAACAGTAAAAATTAATTATTTTCGATTATCTTTAAAATCTTGCAATTCACAAAAAATGATGTTTTTAAGAGTACAATTGTAGAATGTACAAAAAATGTTGCTTAAAATTACAATAAGTTATATTGTAGATATTTTTTTTTTTTTTTGTTTTTATTGTGTTTACCGGATTTTGAAAATTTATGTGTATGTATGGCACAAAAATTAACCGTATCAACGTTATAAAATGGTTTTATGTTTGAACATTAGTTTATATTGACCGCTTCAACTAAGCTTGATCACAGGAGAAAAAAAAACAAAATCAAACTCTGATAGTGACATTAATGATGATATTAGATTAGAATATAGCGTTATAAAAAACGGAATTTGTATCTTGTCGATTTGCAACAAAAAAAATGGAATACATTTGTTTGTTTGTTTTTTTCTAAATAGACTTCTATTGTATCAAATAATTTCGTTTGTAATAATTCAAACAAACGTCACCTGTAATATTTAACAATATATCAAATCGGGTGTTAGGACTTACGCTATGTTGTTCTGTACATTATGTCTCCGGCAAGCTTTATTGGGATTATAGGCAACAATAGATAGTGACATGCATGATCGCGATACTCTGTCAACGCGACAAAAATATGTATGCAGGTCAATCTGAAATTTCAAACACAAATATTGCACAACTACTGCATATATTCTATGCTTTTGGTCGAATGTTATTTATGAAAAGCTATAAAAGCATCTAATCGAAATTCTATGTTATTTTTGACGACAATAAAAAAAAAATCAAATACTTACACTATTCTCCATGTTTCAAGCATACGAAAATAATTAAATTTTTCTCAATTACTAGATAATGCTAGCTACACAATATCATTGTTCTACTCCGCGTTCGTCAAACGATGCGCGATAAAAAATTGAGGTGTGGATTGAGCTTGATTTTTCTCTGTACGCGACAGTGTAGATGAAATTCTTTTATCGTCGTTCATCATAAAACAATATCGTAATATAGTTTCGGCTGAAATATCAAGCTTAGGAATTTGTCGTAAAGAATTTCTTTTAAAATTCATAAAACTTCATAAAAATAACTCATGTTGTTGTGGAAGATCAAAAGCAAAGGCTATAATGGTGATCACAACACTATGAAAACTGAAACAACGATAATATGCACATTATTAGCAGCGTACATGGTCCATAATCGTGGACTAAAACGATGATAGTTTATCAAAAATACTAGCGATATTATTGGTTAACCACTATTTAAAAGTGGGTGATTAAGAAATTTATTCAACAAGAAATTGAAGAGGGCATAAAGATCAAAAATGTAACTCAAGAGAACACTTTCTTGATTGAAAATTCTAAATATGCTAATGGTACTAGAAGTTTCTTAAGTTATCCCATAAAACTTTATGCTACTGAAAAGGTTAAACTATACTCAGTCTAAATTTAGTAAAATTGCTACTCCATTGTTTAGTTTACATAATAAACATAAATCATTATCAATTTTTCACAAACTCAACAATTGTTCAATCGAAACATAATGATAGTGAAATAGATCATTACGATATGGTGTACTAATGAATATTGGTACAAACTTTCAACAATCGATAATATATTCGTTAGAGAAGCTTTCCAATCAAAGATGCAACTATTTTATTTTTTATCTTTCTATATGACAGATGAGATTGTTAAAATATTCAATCACAATTATTCTACCATTAATGACGGATTATTTACACGATTGACTTTAGCGTAAATTATAAATAGAATAGTCTGTAGATATACTTATTTCGACATAACAGCAAATAGTTTAAGATTTGTAGACATTAAAACAAATAAGAGCAAAGTTTGACTAGTTTTAATCAATTTTATTAAATGTTATTTGTAAAACATTTTCTTTAAACAAAAATATTTTATGTCATGCATATTTAAAAGGGTGATTTAGTTACCTTATGAATATTACAGTTTTTCTTATCTGTAATTATATGTATATACAACATCAAATGTGAAATTTATATCGTAAATTACCATCATAATATTGCAGAGTTTTTGGTGCATTATACTATTTTAATTATATTTGATCGATACATATATATAAATTCTCAAGAGTCGATTAGGGACGGAGATGGAGATCGAAATTTTAATTTTTTTGTTACTACCAACAGATTTGGTAACATGATTTCATTATCTCCTTTTGATAATCTAAGTTTACAACTAGTAAACTAATTAATTATTAGTGAATACAATCACATTGTTCGAAATAGAACTTCAACATATCCCTCTAATAGATTGTTTAAGTTCTTGCTTACGATCCAAACGACCCTTAACGTGTCCGTATATGTGTATAATTCTGCCCATTTTTTTTTTGTTTGTAAAAGGTTTAAATAATTTACTTAGATTTGTTAAAATTGCTTTCATAAATAATATGATGTTAATTAACAGGTCTGGTATTTTTTTTTTATTATTCATAATGCTCTTGAATGCAAGCATCTCTCTTGTTATTAAATTACTGAAAATTGTGTAAATTCAATTTGTTATTCATATATTCTTGTTGAATCATCATAGGTTTGATTGTCTTTCAAACATAAACAAAATTCATATATTATCGTAAGTTCTGATTTATAATACTGTTTTCTAATAGTGTATGATAAATTTAATATTTATTTCACGTTGAAGCTCTAGCTAGGCTAGCCTTATGCCACATTTAAAATAAACAGATTGGGTATGGAGCTCTGTGTATATTACCAAGATAATCCATGTGGGTGAAACCGTTGAATACCGCTGGAACAATATAACATCGGTTAGAGAAACCAAAGTGAAATTTATGACTGCGTATGATGATAAAGTTGGTTGCCTTAATGTTGGGCAAATTCAGGCATAAACGCGTTTGTATCTGACGTTAACATTTCAAAAGAAGCAACCACAAAGGACAATGTTATCTCTTTATGTATAAAAATAAATTTACAACGAAGTCAAGCTAATAAGACAGAAAACATTCAATATTAAACTTTACCCAAGTTCCCAAAAAATACTACTAAATTATTATTATTATCATCAACATTATTATTATTATTATTATTATTTACAACATATACGAAATTAATTATGTTTGTCTATCTCGTTTATAAGTTTTTATAATAGACACGTTCTAGATTTAATTTATGATAACTAACATAAATAAAATGTGATTTATTTATTTTCAGGACCATTTAAACCGGAACGATGATATCTATGAACCTAAATTCATGTTGATTTTTCATGTTTACCTGTAATACCTGGATATAAAATTGAAGGGTGTGCAACTTACTGATAAGCAAGACTACGAATTATTATATGCTTCACTTATATCTTTTTTTGTTTACATAAAAAAAAAACAATCTTATTTGAATTTCAAAAATAACATAAAAGAAAACAAATCAAACCTTACAAGATTACCTAGTTGGGTTAAATATAAATATTTTAAAACATTTAAAATAAAATCAATTAAAGTTTAGATATATATTCGACAATATCAGGTGGTTTTTACCGTTTATCTAAGGCGTTATTTAGTTCTAAACCATATTATGGGATTGGTTTAGTGATCTGGCTGTATGCCCATTCTTATATAACACACATAATCAGTACGGTTTCCGTTGTGCTTAATATGAGTCAGAAATGGGAACAAATCGATAAAAATCAAATGAAGATATTAGTGTTGATAATTAAAAATTAAAAATAACTACCATACTCCACAGACAACACCATAATCTTATCCAAAGAACTATCTTTCTCTTTATATACCTTTTTAATCTTGTAAGGAACATTCTTCAAATACAAATACAACATATCATTATCAGTAAATATGTTGATTGTATACAGGATGATTTATTTGCCACGCTTAAAGTCCGGGTCAGCTCTCCTTCATAAACCTCGACATTGCCTTAAATCAACCTTATTTAAGTGCGTGACAAATCAAAAGAATCATCAGGTTGGTTTAAGGCAAGGTCTATATCAAGTAGGGATTTAAGAACGAATAAACTGAGCCCAACCAAAATAGAGGGAAGTAGTAGATTTAAAATAAATAAATAAAGTTTGCATCTATTTTAGTTTTATAGTTTTTGAGATTAACATAAGGTAGATGAGTCTGGATAATCATACCAAAGTACAGGTATATGCGTTACATCTATACGCATCTACAGTTTGTAACTTTATAAAATTCCAGATAGGAATTCTTCTACCGCTACATCTAATCTGGATTTTGACGTAAATAAGTTTCTATATCCCTTTCCATTTCGTGGACGTTTCAATTAAACATTAACTCAAGTAGGAAAGTTTTCTTGTTTGTTTGTTTGTTTGTTTCTGTATTTATTTATTATTTCGGAAAGGTATGAACATCTCACTGTATAGTAAGCAAATTATCAGTTTTAAAAGTACAGTTTTCAAAGTAACCAAACACGTTTTTTAAAAGAACTTTAACAACAATCACTAACAATAAGAGGCGTATAGTTAGATCGATCAAATTCGCTAAACGAAAGTGAATTCAACCAAACAAATATTGACAACTATATCGTAAGAATTGACATTCGTCGATGATTTACTAAATCGACTATCAGCTACTGCAGTTCGTTTGTTAAGAAGCTGGATCTGTAGTTAATTGAAGTAAATTAGTGATCGATAGGTGAAGGTGTTGTTAGAAAGTATGCATAATTATTTTGATGTTATATAGATGGAAATTTAGATTAAATTCAACAAGATTGTTAACAAAGACATTGACTACATAGTTTTATTCAATATAAGCTGTTATAAATGTGAGCCTTCTATCTAGTGAATTTAACTTAACTGAGGAGTGTAGTTAAGTACTAACAATTCAAAACAGTTTATGTTTCCATAAAATCACTTTACTGAAAACATATTTGTGACTTTAATTCAACATACTTTTGAAGTTCGAATACCAAGAGTTCACCAACAAAATCTTAATATATTTGTGAATATTTCGTGTAATGAAATAAGTAGAGTAAAGTAACAGTGAATTAAATACTCCTAAGTTATTTCGTTTTATGTTGAAATTAGTTAAAATTTGTAATATCAAATAATTGGATATGGAATAATATTCTATTGTTAGAGGAAATATTTGGTTTATTATTGTAAACACCTCATATTTAGATGAAAGGAAAAATTTCGGTAATGTTAAAGAAAAACAGAATACAAAAATGACATCAAAGAACAGACTTGTTGGTTGTTGAATCGTGCCGTTTTTCATATTTTATTTTATTCATGTTTTTCTTTACAAGAGGTTATAACAGTAAACTTCAAATATATAGAGACTGTTCAAACAAAACAAGAAAAAAAACACTTATTTTATACTTTTCCATATGGGAAACAGACTCGTTCGAAAGTAACTCGTTATACAACACTTGCCAAATCAAAATCATCCCTATATTTTAATTCTAATATTTGATTGCATTGTTATCTTTAGTGATTACTATAAACAAACAAAAAACGTGATGTTTATAAAAATTATAATAATTATATTAAGATTCTCATTACTTTTTCTTCTATATAAACGTAGAAAGAAAATAATCCTTGTTCATTGCTGTAAAATTAAAGAAATAAAGACGTAATATTATAAGAAAGGAACCACAATGGGGATGAATAAAAGAAAACGTTAGCAAAAAAAAAAAGCTAAATAAGAGAAGGAAAGTATGGAAAAATGTAATTTTACATGGAAAAATCTTTCACATTTCAAATATTGAAGAACATTGAGAATATTACGGTTGCGGATACGATGACGGCAACACAACGATTCGCCAATTACTATATCAACCACGACCCCATCTACCAAAATACGTTTTATATATTTTCTGGACACGTTTTGGTAAAATGTGTCGCTTAGGGAATCGTCTGTTTATTTGCCCACATATAAAAGGAACTTATTTCCTTCACTATTTAATTTTGAAAAATGGTCATTCTAGTTTTAAAATCAAAGAAAAAAAATTAAACTAATTAAATCAACAATATTAGTAGAAATTCGTTTGTAAATTTCGTAGTATTGATATTAGAGTTAAGTATAAATAAGTGTTGAAAGTTAGATTGAAGATCAACGAATTTAAATCGACCCCATCTAGAATGTTTCAACTTGTGTGAAGCTCAACTAGTATAATCAAATTCAAGCACTAATCAAATTCATCAAAATGATTTCTCAATCTTAACGTACATTTTAGATGATCTCTCAACAAAAACTATTCAATTTAAGGATTTCTACTGTTATATTGTTTTCTAAATGAACTAAAAATCGAAACAATTGTTCATCATAATTTACAGCATTCATTTCAAGGATTTTGATTCATAGAATGATTTAATAATTAATGATTTGATTAAATCAAACAAATAACACAATAGATTTGTTGTAAATTATAAACTTAAATTATTAGATTTATTTAGTTTTTCAATAGAATACGTGTCTATAAACGACGAGAAAAATGCACTCGATTGAAACATTCCAACAGTAAATACACTCCGTCTATTTCAACTTGACTTGATTTATCCAAAATGGCAATGAACGGCTTACAAACGCTTATAGAAGAATTTCTAATAATATTTGGTTGTTTAATTATTGAAAATCAGTTTTATTGTTTAATAAGATTTTAATATTCGTTAAATTGAACAAATTACTTATTTAACGGTTTGTTTTTGACTATTATTGTTTTAATATAATGTGATTCTATTAAAACAACATTCTGAAACGTATCAATATTAATTGCATTCCGCTATTATAGTTGAACGTTATACATGTATGTACAGTAATTACGTCTAAATATGATGCAATTTGAAATGAATTTATTAATTAATATATTGAACTAATATTTATATATATTTATCAAAAAAAAAAATAATATTGATATTGGGTTAAAATTAGATAGATTATAAAGGTTTTAAAGTATGAATAACGATCAATAAACTTACTCAGACTGATAACGGTGGTTTTTTTTTGGATATAAGGAGCTATTAGACAACAAAATTCATTGATTAAAATAACATCTAACAGTTTTTGTTGAAGTTCCCCAATTACTCTTTTAAGGCAACTACTTAAATTTAAAAGCAGAAATATGGAACATCTAACTTAAGATCGAAAGTTTAAGTTATTTTCATTTTAACAAACAAGCTCAGATTTTAATAAAAACAACTTAAATATTTACCCACAACTTACTGTTTTTGTTGCAATTTGTTATCTAAATATTAATTCAACAATTTTATTTAAGAAACTAAGCCTAGGCGCACAAGAACGATTCAATATCGACCGATGCAAACATCAGTGAGTTACGGCAATACATTTAAATTAGAGCGCGCGCGCAGGAACGATCTCAGCATCGGCCAATGTAAAAATCTGTAGCAAATCACAAAATCATCGGCCGAGTGCATTCAATCAAGTCTATGCGCGCCCAAATAGATCGACCGACGAAAAACATATTCAATGCGCGTTCAATCTTATCATCGGCCGATATTAAATCGTTCTTGCGCGTCTAGGCTTAGCTTTACTATTTATAATGTGGGAATGTTCTATTATAAAGACCATATAATGCGGTTCGATTTACACAAATTCAATAAAAATATAACATCAAGATAATACCACGTTTATCGTCAAAAGAGATCTGATATGCTTGAACGGCAATAACGAGACAGCTGTATGTAAATAATTAGAAATTTGACACAAATCTGGATACAGTAAATCTTCAAATTGAAAATGGAATTCGCAACATCTTTGTTTTCATTTCAACATCTATTTAATTCAATAAAAAAATAACAGGATCAAGATTGAGATAGACCGACTATTCTCCTTGTTTGATGTGAAAATAGACGTTTTTCGCAATTTGTTTTTTTTTTTTTTTTTTTGGTTTGATAATCGACAATGCGAAACGGTTCACAAAGTCTTTTTTCAAATTGAAATTAGACAGATGGTAAGAGTGGTTCGATATTTGCGTCTTTTACAAGAAAAACTCAATTTTAAGTTCAATCACTACGATTATATATTTATTTCCAAAGAAATATTGTAATTCAAACGTAGATCGTTTTTGAATATTTTGAATATTCTGAATCTTTACTCATTTCCATCTATACTTTTCAAAAAAAAAAATTTTTTAACAAATTCTCAGAGTAACTTCTCTTAAATTCGTGTGTCATTGATTACACTAGATGAGATTCATTTAGTCAAAAAATTGAATTTATTTAAATACGGATAAAGATATGAATAACAATCAACCGTACAAAAACAATTATTCCACAAAGAACTTTTTCCGTTAAGTTAGTCTTTAATAATATTATATCAAATAACCAGTTAATTTCTAGAGTTCACTCAAACATAAAGAAAGTTGAATCAACCCTTGAAATTCAATTGTAAACATTGTTTATAATTTGCAGAAATTAACAGGATGAACTCCCTTAAATTTACAAATAGCATAATAAATTAATGATGCTACCATAAAGTACCGTGTAGCACCCGTCTGAAGTATTCGAATAACTCCAATAATGAAGTTTTAATACTCGAATAAAATGTACTCAATATACATTTTACTCAAGTACTAGCATCGAACATTCGTTACTCGAGCAACGATATCGAATATACGATTCGGATTTATGATCACTATGAAAACTAGAGAATTTTATACCATAATGAATTCGAGATCTAACAATAAAGTCGAATCTGGTACTCTGCTCGAGTATTCAAATCGAGTACCAGTAAACCCCTTAACCCTATCGGCTATTGATCCAAGGACGAACTGAATACAATAAAATGCTAAATGATATAATAAGGCGGTCAGATGTGTTAAGACGGCCCTGACTACCAAACCAGACCTATGCCTTCTTTTCTAAGACAAGCGACTCAGGCCCACTTCACCATTTTCTAAATATTGATTTAAAATCAACCTTCAACTCATTCGAATAAAGCAGAGTTTAGATGTATGGAAAAGCAAAACGACTCCAAGGAAATTCAAACCGATTCAAGATAAGAACGATTTTAAGTCGGGAGTGATATACCGGGCCTTAGCACATCACCACCATAAAATCTTCGTAATTACCAAATTAGAAATGATGATAGTAATTGGCGCAAACATCAAATTTTACCGTGTAGAAGCTTTTAAACATAATCTCGAAATGATTCAAGATGCGTATTATTGAAATATTATTTTCATTTGATTATCTGTTAATTTCTACATCAACGTAGATTTTAATTAATTTAAATAATGTTTTAATTGATTATAAATGTTAATTGTCTTTTGCAGAACATTATCATATTTTTGTTGGAGATCTGAGTCCTGAAATAGAAACATCAACGTTGAGGGAGGCATTTTCAGCATTCGGCGAAATATCGTAAGTCCATATATAATAATTATTTTATAATTTCGGCTAAATTAAAATTCTAAATCATGACATAACCACAAAGAACCAAACTAAACAGTTTAATTTCGTTTTAATATTCGTCGGTTTTACTGTTTACAAATTAGATATGTTTTTCAGGAATTCACATCACAATTTACAGTATCTTTCTGGTTTTAACAACTTGCAGTATAATTGTGTACGTTCTTTTTAACAACAAATATTTCTAATTTTTAATGTTTCTAGATACAATAGAACTATCATTAGAGCATATATACACAATTTAATTGTTAGTCTATTTTACATTTAATTGTTGGCCGTAATCATCTACGGCTTTAATAGTAATGTTCTTAATGAAATTTGAAAGTACTTAGCATATTTGACTATAAGGTCGTCGAACAAGTTGCTAAAGATGCGGCAATTATCTCCACATTATAAATAGCAGCCTCAAAAACAAATAATAAAAAATACGGGAAAATTTCCAAACTTTGAAGGTTCGTTCTCACCTACAATTCAAGTTGAAAAGGGATCGCAAACCTATCTGCAAATGCATCTGATTATATCATTCGGCATACAATTAATTGTAGGAACGAATTTTCATAATTACACTCTTGGGTATAGATGAAATTCTGACAAATTTACAATATTTGATAACATACCATGAATACCAGTAAAAATGTCCTTATTTTTAGTGATCAATGAACAGATAAAATCTTTACATAAATATTCATTTGGAATTATATCTCGATTCCATACGAAATTTTGTAAATGCATTTTCTCTGTTTGCTTCTATATAAATATGTATTTCCAATACTTAATAAAGTCGATTAATATTCTATAATGAAACCTTCCTTAATCTACATATTTGCTTATATCATAAATTTGTTTGTTTGTGACAATTCGTTTGTTAGTTGCGTGATGAAAAAATAAAGTCGTTTTTATTAATAATTACCCTATAAAGCTGTTAATTATGATAATTTATCAAATATAAAAAAAAATATGTAAAAAACAAGATTATAATATAAATAATATTCTTGTTATCAAATAGCGGCAAGTAGGAATCTTTTTTTTTTTTTGAACTACTTGAGAAAAAGTTTTCTCCGATTTTCATATATCGCAATGGAAATAGAGACCAGCATTTTGCAATGTAATAAATGTCGATTATTAAATTCTAACTGAAGTAACCTTACGGTCAATCTAGAGTGTTTCTTTTTTCTTGACACCACATGCAGTCTTCAACTCACGTAAATACCTATGTGCAAACTAGACAAGGTAATTAGACTGGACACTAGACAAACGGCTTCCATTTGAAGGATTCTATAATTTATAGCCTGTACTAGCAATTAGTTGTTACTAATTTGTTCTGTAAAAATCAATTGATCAGAAAAATTTCCAACACCTACTCGTAGAGTTCCATTGCTGCGTCTCGTGTCGAAAGTGCCCGAGTATTTGACACTAGAATAGACCTTGACTTTACCGCACTTGTATCGTAATGGCCTCATTTCACGGAGATCGTGAAAATATCTTACATTTAGTAATTTTTCATTTAATTTGTCTAACGTGGATGAACAAAGTTATTTCTAAGGCAGCGAAAACACCGCCTTAGGTGACGATTCAAAATTTGCATTTAAGACTGACATTTAAGAGATTTCTATTATATTGTAGGTGTTGCTACAGGTGGCGAAAGAGGCGCTCACTCGCCTCTGGATCGTCCTCATGTAAAGGTAGCATGACTCTTAGGCTCATGACGCAATGTCGCGATTGTCAAATAATTTGCCACTTACCCCACTTGTAGCGTAAATTGAAGTTCATTTGTATAATGTTTGAAAATTTCTTAGTTTCTTACGAAATCAAATAAATACTGTTAAGTTGGTATATTGTTTTAGCATAGATAGTGATTGAATATTATAAATAATTCGAAAATCAAAAATGCGTCACCAGGGAAATTTTCTCTATCATATAACGGTACTTGTCTGTTGGAAGTAATCTACTTTATAATTGAAACTATCCACCCCTTTATATGAAACGTAAATAATTGAACAAGTCGAATCAGTTAGTTGTTAAATAATTAATTTTGTGTTTGGTGTCCGTTGACCACACATAAAATTCAACAACCAATCTAAAACTTGTTTAGACTTATAAATAAAAAATACAAATTTAATGGAGCAATAAATGTCTAGTCAATATCAGGATATTTTGTAAAAATAACTGTATTTTCAGGTATTTTATTAGTGATATTTTATTGACATCAGCGTGTTCATTCATTTCCACATAATAAAAATGCAGTAAACTTCCGAAAGCAAATGTAACCGGGCTTTACTTATGAAAACAAAGTTTTTATGTTGGTAACACGAGCGGAAACAACTACGCACTCACCAACACAAAATGTAAAATATTTAAAGAGTTTCACGTTGTCCTGCTATAAATATTACTAGAGAGAACAAATAAAAAAAAAATACACTATTTACTGTCGAATTTTTAGGATGCTCGGACGAAAACTAATTTCAAAACTCATGAATTAATACCAAGTACTGTTTATAGCAAAGTTTTGTTATTAAATTTGATTATTTTTAACAAATACGTCAAATTCTCCTTATTCCAGTCGGATGTACCAAGTACAATTTGATAATGTAAACACATTTTCTAGCAACTTGCCAAGTTTTTTTTCAAATTGAATTGAACAAGAACTCGTGGTACTTGGAAAACTTGCTCAAATTATTGTTCAAAAAATTCTTGCTTCAAATATCTGTCTGACTTGGACTCGTTGTAAACAGTGCAGTGATTTGACAGTTATTCTCAAGTTCTTGAGAATTTAATTCGGTTTGAAATCCTAATATTTTATTTATCAACTTTTATTTTGTACAAATCAACTTGAACAAGATAGTGTAATCACACCCTTACTAATTAGTTAATATAGTAATTTCTTAAGCTTGATAATTTTAAATACATACTTTTCTGTAATGATATTTCAAATTTCCGATAAACCGAAATTAAATTGTCTATTTTAAATTTTGATACACACATACAACTACGTTCAGTAACTTTCTAAACAAATCCCTCGTCGAACATTTGAATAGTAATAGTTCAATTAGTTTGAGGCAGTATTTAAACTGGTGCATACTGGATTTTCATTTATTCAATTTCAATTTGTTAGCTAAAATTGTCGGTTAAAAACAAAAACAATTGAAAGAGAAAAAAAAAACAAATAATACAAATTTCACCACTACAGTATAGTTGGTTTAATTTTACGAGTGGACTTTAGTTTCAATTATATTACGACAAAAAAAAAATTATCGCCAATGGACAAATTTCGTTAATCTGAAAACTATTCAACTTTTGCTAGAATTATAGCAATAATTTCAAATTCATTGATATTTTATGAAAATGATCGTCTCGATTTCTGTTTATAAAAAGAAGTCGTCGTTTGTCAACTTTCGATCCAATTGGATACAAAAATTGACGTTGACATTAAAAATTTTGGTAAACTAGATTTTTCAAGCTATTTACAGAATATATATCGATCGGAAATCGGAAATAATGAAAAAAGTGTCTTTTACTTGAACTAAAAGCGTCTGTTTTGTTTTTATAAAGCATTGAACTCAAGTTGCATTTTCCAGAAAAATCGCCTGACTCGTAATCAAATATTATAAAATCCGACACATTTTGTCTATTTTTTCTTTTTTGTTGTTGCTGAGACTCTCGCAAATCTACAGGATATTCAACAAGATAAGTCCTGTAGAAATCGCGTGATAGAATAAAATTGAAGGAAATTCCGTTTTTGTATATTTTTTAAAATAAAGAACAAAACAATTGCATATGTACGTTCTTTTTTTCCACTGCGAAATTTAATTATAATGAGAGAACCAACAATAAATACAAGACTTGTTGATGTGGTACATATTTTGTAATTTATAACCAGTCGAACAATAAGACTGGACCAATATTCCTCTAATTGATGTTTGCGTGTTAACCATATTATTCTGTTTATTAAATAAACAGATTCTAGATATGTAGCAGCAAACATCAATCGTTTATTCTATCCATAATTCAAATTTCATTGTTTGCAGCTATATCTGCTTTTTAATTAAACCTTATTTACCCAAGTTTGCTAAGCATACTATATCGAGTATAATTTAACATAGTATGTGTTGCTGTAGATTTAGAATCGATAAATAATCCAATCAAACTTTGCTTGAGCTCTTGCGGATTCATTCAAGATTAGTATTAAGATTGAAATTGAAACTTTCTCAGAATCTCATACATTGCATATTTGTAATTTTGTTCTTTATAATTTTTAATTTCGAACTGGAATGTGTAATTTTGTGGTTTTCTGAACATTGTCCGTGTTAGTAACTCGTCTACACTAGTTTGTCAGAAGAAACAGTGTTAGAATAGTTGTGTAATAGTTCGCATCGTTACACCTTTATGTGCAACCTTTTCCGAGAAAACAGTAGAACTGCAGATAACTGAGAACGAAGGGTTTATGTTATAATATAGTATAGTTGCGTGACATAGTGAAACATTCATCCCTAGAGTCATCTTACTACTCATACTATAATATTTTACGTTCAACCTAAAAGCGTTGTCTTAACATTTTATATTTTAATAAATCGAAAAATAGATAATAATAAAAAGGTGCAAAATATTGAAAACGTCATGTATAAATGTGTGTAGAACTGTTGTAAATATAAATTAACGATACGACCCTAAAACTCTAGGTAATAATATTGTAATAGGATTACCCAAATATTTGTTGAAAATCCACGAATATCAACTCAAAAAGCTAAACGGCTATTTTTAGAGGGATCTTTGAAAGAACTAACCACAAGCATATTTGGAATGGAATTTTCAAGGCATTCCAATCTGATTCTTATCGTTGAGTTTTCCGAGCTAGGTTGATTTATTTCAAAAACAGAAATTATCAAAGTAATTTTCCGGTTTTTATACATTAAACAGTCTTTCAACGGTTGTTAAAAGTGTAAGCTACTTTGCAGTTATCTTAAAAGCAGAGTCTTACGGATTACCATCTTCTTCGTTAATCCTCGCAAATTATTATAAAACATATAGTGTTGAATATTTGATAAACATAGGTAACGTCATCAAGTTACCTTAAACAAAACCACATTTTCCGGAAATCATCGTAAACAAACATCTGTTTTCGTTGTTAGTAGTTGTATGAGAATAAATTCCTAAACATCTTTCTCTTGTTATGTTTCTGTCTTTTAGGCTTCACTACAATCCTCTTGTTTAATATATTTTTCTTTTGTATGTATACTTTGTTTATTTATTCAGGAGAATTACTGAAACAACATGACATTTTTATGATCATGTTATTCCAACTTTTTGCATTTATTTTTCTTTTAAAAAACAGGAAAAAAAGTTTTTGAAAATCATCTCAGAACCTAATCACAGACACTCGCTGACTAAAAATATATCTCAGAATTCTAATGAAAATTTTTTTACATCACAGCCACAAAAAAATATATTCAGGAAGCTTCACTTTACAAGTGTAATAATATGATACAAATTTTCACAATCCCTAAGAACATGAATCAGTCTTAGAAAATCCTTAAGAGATTTTCACTTTCTTTCCCGAATGTCTATGTGTAGAAACAAGTAAATTGTACTAAACCGGAAAATCTGTTAATTTAGCGTTCGTACTGTCTTTGCAAAGCTGTAAATTTCCTTGTAAGGTTATCATATAGAATGACCTTTCTTGTTATGTGTATAAGAAGCTTAACTTCTTTCGTTTCTATATTACGAACGATTATTTGAAGTTCGGCTTCACGTTCTTCCAAAAATTAGACAATTAGTACACAAGTGCATTCTCCAAATAATGCTCACATTCCTTTTTTTAAAACTCAACTGTATTTTCTCGTCTAGAACAAGTAATTTTAATTAAAAGCTATAAAACTTGGATCCAATATCGTTTAAAAATTTTTCCATTTTTTAATTTACAATTCAACTTAAAAATAAGTACATCAAATGAATAACTATCAAAATTGTTTCGTTACATTTATATCCTTCAACTAAACAATAAAAGTACAACAAAGATCGCCTGTTTCAACGTTGATGTTTCAATACTGAACTCGATAGAGGAATTGTTAGTATTCGTATCACGTGAGTAGTGTTATTTCGGACACTTCGCATTCATTGCCATTCGAACAGTACTCAAAAAGTTTGTAAAGCTACGCCAACAGTGGGGTAGAAGTTAATAAAATACGAAAGTTTTCATGTTTATTTCCCAAATATGTAACATTACTGCTTTATTTTAAAATTTTCAATTCAATTATTTGATTTTAATTGGTAATGTCTTGAAGCTTTCAATACTAAGTGCTTGTCAATTAACAAATTTTTCTAATTAGTGCTGTTATGAAAATGGATCTTTTAAAATGTATTTATAATATCTTAACAAAAATCAACCGAAAGTCTCTTAATGTGACATAAAGTATTAATTATTTAATTGGTTTAAATCAACATTATGCATATTGATAAAGTTTTAAAGTCGTCTCTGTAATAGAATGAAATCGAAAACTGTAACTTCCTTAAAACCAAAAACTGCTAACGTTGGTAGAAGTTGCCACGCAATAAATCGATAAACCAAAACATAACAAAAACGATTTATCATTCTAAAAGGATGTCCTCTAAATTTACTGGTCTTGGAGAAATTGTTTCATCATTAAATCCATTCAACTGTAATCATTTTGAAAGAAAATAACAAAAATATTTAGACAATAAAATGTTTTAAAACAAAAACTATTTCAAATTGACTTTGAACAGCTTAAACGAAGTTCGTTCAAACTGATCAGACATCGTTCTTTATATTAAAAAATAAAAATAAAAAAAGAATGGATGTTTGTGTATCTGAATTTGATGTAGTTTGGACGAATTTGAAAGTGTAGCGCGGGTATGGTGTACAGCACTTTGATAAATGGAATACCAAACAAAAAAAAAACGACGAAAATTAACATAGGTCTATAGTTGAAGCCCGATTTGACCTGGAAAATAGTAGCGTCAAATTTAAATTAGAACAGATGTTAGTGTCAGATGTAAAAACAATTTTAATAACATTTTAACGGCCACAGTTGCGTAAAACCGTTTTATTGAAAATTGAGCTTTTGTAAAAATAAAACCATAATGATGAATGCATCTTCAACAAATTGGAAAATTGTTTCGACAAGTATTAGACGCTTTATTTTATTTTCAAAGCGTACTGATTCTTATAAGTAGAACAAAACTACACAATCCCCTACTTATATGATTTCCGTTGTAAATACGAGTTTGTTAACATCTCACAATTTCAAGAATGCCTTATATTTCGGACTGCTTCATTGTTTTTTGTTTGCGCTATTTATATTTCATTTGTTACACATCAATGTACTACGGAAAACCAACATATTTGTTTATTACCACAAACTGGTATTTATATCAAAGGTAAACCGTTTATTTATGAAAAAAACAAAATGAACAAAAAATATTCGACAATATAAGTTTAATTACCAGCACCAACTATAAATCGTTTAGCGAAATCGTTAGATGCGCATATAAGTGGTGATTATTCAAAACAAACCTCACGGTAGAAATGAAATTAGGCCATAAATATTTTGAAAAGTAATTTCGTAGCCCCTTCAGAATGGAAACGACGGTAACCCAACTGGTGAAATCAGTCTCGTATTGGGGAAAGGTGAAACACACGCGCTATTGTAAACAGAGGCCGCCGCACTCCATTGGGACTAAGCTCTGAGGAACATACTAGATTGAAGATTGAACATAATAAAGTCATGAATACCGATTTGTATTGTAGCAATGTTAAATAATTTACTCGTGTGTATACGGGTAGAAAATGTTAAATGGAAGTTTCACCCAGTGGTGAGGAAGTTTTCAGGGTAAGGGAATTACACGCTAGCGTCAGAAAATATTTACAGTTCTAAAATGTGTTACAATTCCTGCAATTAATTTACATGGGCTTGTTGAAATTCTAATTAGCATTGTCATCGGTCTAACCGATTTTATTATTAAAGTTACCTCAACACATGAATAATTTTTTAATAATTACTCCAACAATGATAAAAATATAAAGAACTATTAAACTAGTCTGATCTACACATTCACAAAGGTATTACATTTTAATATTGGGGACTATTTAGCTTAACATTAAAGAATAAATAGAAGTACATTTAATCTGCTATTTAAAATTGTAAGCGATACGGGAAAAAATGTCAATAGAGATAATGAAAAATAGATAGCTTTGTTTCTGTGCTTTATATCTGTTGCGTTTTAAAGCGACTTGTAAAGAATGCATACAGCCTATAGAATTGCAGACAAATCCTAATCACCGTTCATCTACAACTTTTTTTATCGTTTATTCTTTCTATTGCCGTTTCAAACATATTTGATTGAAATTAAATTCTAGCACATCGTTCAAACGCCGTCCAGTTAACCAATATTGAGTAATTAAATTGCAAATTATATTTGTCTGTATTCACAATTGGAGATGAAAATAGAGATTGTGACTACTTTTGAATATCTGTTGGCAGTTTTTTTCTCATTATTGAAGACAATATTGCTAGAACTCATTTGATTTAATCGAATTGTCGAAACGTGACAATTTAGAAAAGTGAAAAATGCTGTATTCACATATTCAATTTCCTCAATGTACAAATTTCAGTAATGTATCACATTTTTAAATATATATACTTTCTTATATTGACAGTAAAGTAGTTTAAATATTGAAAGTTAAATTATTGTGATAGAAATATCGTATAAATAATACTTCTTTTAGCGAAATCACATTTTACGATAACTGAACTCTAATACTTTTATATCCATTAAAAATAAAGTAAATATTTACTAGCTCAAGTGAAAGACTTGCGATAATACAATTGAAAATTCAGCAAAAATTATCCATTTTGAGGATTGTCACGTAATGACTGCACCTTTAACAATGACTCAAATAGCCCGATAATGCCTCCGAAATTCACTTTTTATTATTTGAATGAATATGAAATTAGGCCCTCATAAATAGCTAATTATTTTCAAATAAAATAAACTAAATAAAAGTGATGTCAATTCTACATCAAAACTTTTCTATTTAATTTTAATTACTGGTAATA
Organism: Lydus trimaculatus; assembly: GCA_037414755.1. Classification (NCBI taxonomy): domain Eukaryota; kingdom Metazoa; phylum Arthropoda; class Insecta; order Coleoptera; family Meloidae; genus Lydus; species Lydus trimaculatus. The sequence goes on along the minus strand of JAZBGY010000099.1, from coordinate 66,950 downwards.
AAATTGTAACTTTGACATCTGGTTGCAACACAAAAAAAATATATAATAATCTCGTTAATTAATCATTTTATCACTAAAACGCATAAATGTAATAAAATGTGATTGTATTGTGAATTTCAAATCGATTCGAAATTAAACTATAAGCTTTTAGAATATTAAAACATTTTTTATAGAAATAGAGGTGCATAAATGGGTTGTAAAACTCTATATTTGTGTTGCGTTTTCCGGACCATCTAGTGCCATTATTTGTGTGACCATTTTGTTTCCATTCGTCCTATTCACAAATTCTCTCTATTTCTCTACATTCATTTCGTTTTTATACTCAAAAAAAAAGCAAACACGAAATACATGATTAAAACCGTGTAAATTTACAGATTTTGTCAATCAATAAAATCCAAAAGAATTAATCTCGTTTGTTGTAAACTAATAGAAATTTTGCTGTCATTTAATTAGTTCGTTTTATCATTGTAATTATATTGTTTTTTAATCAAAATTGTCTCATAAATGTTTTAATCAATAACATGCATTATTATACAAAACTTGATAGAACAATTTTATTATATCATAGTTTGGAAATGTTGAGCAACTGATAAAGTTGAGGCTTTCATGGAATTTCTTTAGTGTAACAGGTCTTGATATATAATTTGAAATCATTATACAATTTGATCGGTTAATAAACTTCAATTTTTGATATAATCAGATTATCAATTTTAAATACAGTTAATAATGATGTTAGAAAAAAAGAGGAATTGCAACTCGTCTGGCGCATCCACCAGAACTGGAGCGTCACCAAATGTATAATAAACAAATAATTCGCCCGGCACCTCCACCAAATCACACCTAGTTCTATATACGCCTAATTGGCCGCAAGTTAATTTTATGTAATCTATTATTTTTGTTTAAAAATCGACATAAAAAATATATTATTTATATTTAAGGGAATTTAATGAATATTCATTGAAATAACGATATATTAATATCAGATATTAGTAATTATACTTAAAACATTTAATTATAAGTAATTACTTGATAATTGTTGATAAGTGAACATAAATGAGTCGACAATGATCGTTTCTGTGTTGTTTGCATATAAAAAGTATTGTAAAATAGTCGGCAAATTGGCGTTATTGTTTAACAAACAACAAATTTTTCAACAATTCATTAGCACTTCTGTTATCAACGAAGTTTTTAATTTATAACGGTTTTATAATGTTGTTTGTTTTAAATACAATTGTATTCAATAATAAAAGCGACAAGTCTATTATAAATACGGTTGAACACCAATATAGAAGCATTATATGTATAACTTGAAGACTCATTATTCTGTAAATTATTATGTGTTTCAATTAATTAGTGAGGTGTTGGAAAGTTGCCGCAGTCCTCATATAATCCTTAACTATATTTAACTCACTGACTTAAATCTACACCATTAACTAATTGGTCATAAAATAAAAAATAAAAAATTGAAATAAAACCCCTTTGAAATGTTCTATATTAGTTTTTTCCATTATTTTCGTCATGTGTATTTATTGGTATTTTTCTATTTTGTTACAGTGATTGTCGTGTTGTCAGAGATCCACAAACACTAAAATCCAAAGGATATGGCTTCGTATCGTATATTAAAAAGGCGGTAAGTTGAAGGCGAAAGCTAAGAAGATTCCTTAAAAATGCATGAACTTGTATTTTAATGGTTGTTCGTGACTATATCCCCATCTCACAATCAGAGCCACACCTATACTGCATGCATACCCAACTGGGAAATCATGACACCTACCATAATTGTTTTTTTTTTTTTATATCCCTAATCTAACTTGTGCGACCGGCAGTACCATGGACCCTTATAAATCTCTTTGCATAAATTTTTGATATGACAAAACTGTGATTTACGATCTGGTCAAAACTTGATCTCTCATCTAGTGTGTAGTAAAATTACTATAGTATAAATTTTTATTTTGTCTTGTTTGAATAAAGTTTTGTTTAGATTTGATTTTTAATGCAACAAAAAATATAAATAGGGACTTATTTATAAGTTATTTATTTATGACTATATCGATCAGACAGTTTTATAGAAATAACTTTGCATTAAGATGAAAGAAAACTTTTAAACTTGATGTCTGCAATTTTGCGGTTCTAGCAATTAAAATATTATTTTTGTATTTATTTGCCGACACTTTTATAATAGATAAAATAGTTTTAATTACTTGTTAATTATCATCAAATACTTCTAGAAATTTTAATAGTAAATATAGAGCACATTAACGACTGCTATATTCTCCCACTGATTTAGTTAAAATTCTCTAAAACATTTCAGTATGTTCATGTTGTTGATCTGGATTTTAATTTGACGCACTGTAAACATTTAGTTGAGTCGCAAAACAGCAATTTTATGCGAATGAAGTGAATTGGTCGACAAACGACTTCTTGTATTTTAGCTATAGTGGTAAATGTACATAGTGGCGTGACGCCATCATCTTATATCGTTTTACACAAAGGACCTTACACTGTGGGAAATACTCGAAACGGCTAGGTTTACATTTCTATGTTATGGATCTCATTTCGGCTAAATGGCCGGTCATCTCGTTTGAGAGTTGTGTTGGGGTTGTATTGCGGCCATCGTACTTTGCATCTTTACTCAACCTCATGACAGTAGTATAACAAATAGTATTGCTCATTCGATCATCTCGTATAATGTAATATTCTCACTGTTTATCTAGATAAAGAAATCCGATTATTGGTTCTCTTTCTATTGACATCATAACAACTGTTTTGATCAACCTCAACCACACAACAGTTTATCAAAATGAAATAATCGAATTTAATTAAAATTTAGCGGTTTTAATTCTATGCAATTGACTGTTTCGATTTTGAAAAAATAAAAATCATTATTAAATCATTAATCCTTGTGAACATATTCGTTGAACATACACAAAAAAAAAAACATACGGTAAATCCACTGAAACTGAAACTTTCACGTTCATTGTAAATTAAAAAATCATCAGTTTATAAATGAAATGAAAACAAGATCCTCCAAATTGAAAATTCTTAACAAGTCTTGACTACATTTATTTAGTCAACTTATCACAATAAAACGGGAATAAAATCACAAATTGATCAAAGTGAAAATGAAGGCAGAGATCGAGAGAATTGAAATTTCTGGTAAAAAAAACTTCGAATATTGATCAAATTATTCATTAAAGCAGAATATTCGAATTCATAAAGGTCTGTATAAAGAATAAATGTTATTGTTTGTTGTTACATAAATGCACAAATAAAACAAAAGGTTATATCGACGTTACAAATGACTAATGCGGAAAATATCAGAAATTACAAAGAAATATCCTTAAGCAACTTGCTAAAATAAAAAACAAAAAATTTGCACACATTATTGAAAGCAAAAATAACAAAACATACATTATCTGATGTTTTTTTGGAGAAAAAAAAGCAACTCGAACAAAGAAATTTATGTTAACATCATCGACTTTCAGTAGTCTATAATGTGGAATAAACTACAATTTGTCTCTTGTTATATATGTATTGTTCTATTGTTCATTATAGAACAATTGTATGAGTCAATTTCCTACAATACAATAATTTTCTTGGGTTTATGCTGTATGAAATATTTTGTAAAATTTTCAAATTCATTTCCGTTAATGTTACACGAAACATATTAAATTTGAAAATAAAAAAAAATCGATAATAAAGCAAAACTAAATAATTGGTTAAAATAAAATGAAATTGTTTATGTAAAATTGGCATACTGTCAAAAAGATGGTTGAAAATGAAATAGTTACGTTAATGTATTAAACACAGTTACTGTTACCACTGATTAATTATAATGCGGTTGGCATAATCTGCATAGGGTTTCGTTCGAATCGATTATTCCACGTCAACGTCATAATAGGTTCATGTTTCCAGCCGATCAGGCTGATAAGAATTGAGAATTTCAGCCTAAATGTTATATTTACTTTTACTATTTCAAGATCATAATTAATCTTATTATATTGGAACGGTTTAAATATTTACAAATTATGTCATGAAAAACAATTGGAAATGAGGAAACAAGACAACAATTTTTAGAGATTTTTCTATAAATGTACGGAAACAGTCGATTTTATGTAATGTTTGATATTTGCGAGTGTGCTGAATTGCAGCAAAATTTAGTCGTTGTTAGGCAACGAGAAATAAACAATAAAGAAACTCGTCTCTCATTGGCTAAAATTGTCCTTTTTCACTATTAGTGTTGAAAGTAGTCACTCTCCACACAATCAGCAGAAATCGAAAAATCTGTTAAATTCCCATTATTTAGAACTTAATTACTAAAACGGGTAATGCAGTAATTATAATTATCAATTTATTTGGTTGAATTCAAACGTAAAGTAAGTATAGGTGATTTGACATTCCATACCATCATAGGAACAGATTGTATTCATTATTTGCGCTACATTATCCTTTTGAAACTTGTATGAAGGTAGCATTTGCTGGCGTCCACTTAACTACTCGTCTTGCTACTCGTCATGCACTTGTAGGTAGTGACTTCTACTTATAAACGGAATAAATAAGTTTTCATAAACAGTCAAATGTGAAAACCGGTATTAAAAGATTTAACCTTTCTATATGAGACTTTCATTAATTATTGCTGTAAACATCTGGAGTTGAGTAGTTATAAGTATGTTGACAAACAGCATCATTATTGTTATTATATCAAATGTTAATAATAATAGTAGATTTGCTTTTCGAATTTGATACCGCTGAACGGTGGTTTATGTAAGTTTTCATTCGTTCACAGATTATTTACGAGATCATTTCCACCGTTGGATTGATCCTTGTATTACTGCAAGTATTCGTTTCGTAAATAAATAAGGTACTTAAAAATTTTCGTAACAGTGAGAAACAGCTGTATATGAGAAAGAAAACTAATAAATCTATCAGATGTTTATTTCGCATAAATATCAGTAATTTAGCAACATTTTCTGTATAACAATTTAACATTTTTGCGTGAATCTATCCAAATTTAATAAAATTTCTAACACAAAATTCGGAAAATAAATACATAAAATAATATAAACGTGCCAAAATTTCCAGTATTTTACTACATATTATTTATTTATTTATCCAACATTTGTACAAATCCTGAAAACAGAAATTTGATTAAATTAGTATAACGTTTGTTTTGACGAATTTAAATACAAAATCACGGATAAATTATTGTTTGAAATTACATTACGTTTATTTCATTTGGTTATTTTTCGTTAAAATAAAAAAGCAATCAGATTTTACTACTTAGATAAGAAAGTTATATTTGTGTGTCAAAATTGGAATTAGACCAGTATAGTTTGTGCTAATTAGAAGACGTACATACATATGGGGTGGGTCTTTTGGGATTTTGATGGGCCTACAACGTGCATGTTTCAGGGTGTGTTTTCCAAGCACTTGAGTAACATTTTTCATAATGAAAGGCGTGGCAGTCCATGTAAATGTAATACAAAAACACAACGTTGCCTATATTAATCTAACTTTAATAAAAATAGAGTTTCTTTATTAAATTATTCTGTTATAGTTATAGTCAATTTAAAACTTATGAGAAAGTTATAAAAGCTCAGTCACCGGTTCATTGTTTGTACTGTTGGTTAAAATTAAATTACGATACTACAAAAACTGTTTTAAATCCTATTTAAATGTCGAAGACCTTTACGAAACAATTATAATGTTTAATTTTTATAATTTTATTCTTAAAATATATGAAATAGTATAATAGAAATTTGTGTGACATCAAATTGTAGAACATAGGTGCGACTTGAGAGTATAACAAAGGAAACAGTACCGATAATACGAAAGTTGTATGAATGGAGTTTCAAGTTATTTATTATTAGAGCGTGCTATAGTTGTAAAGAGAATAAATTTCTATATATTCTTTGTTTAAAGGAAAACAAGAATAATCTGACATGATGCTACACTGACATATTTCTCTTAATATAAATCCATTGGACTTCAGTGTTACAAATTATTATCCATCCTTTCTTCATATTATCAAAAATCTTAAGCGTAGACTCCATACATTTAACTTACTTACTCAATTCAACCTTTTTATTAGAGTTTACTATATTCAACCGAAAAAATAGCTAAGAGCAATGTTGTTGTATAATACAAACCTTAAATCTTAATTTTAGTCGATGTATTACGATTTTTCATTCAACATACTGCAAATGAATGCACGGCTTCATAATATTAACAAGAAAAAGCTTACCCAAGGGATTTTTGTAGGAAACGCCAACTTGAATAGAAAATTTCCCATAGTAATCTTTGGAATGTCTTCAAATTTGTTACAGAATCATTACAAAGTGTAATTAGTGGTATGTGGTTCAGATTTGTGAATATACCCATTAGTAGTCATCATCTTTACAAAATTATTTGACAAATTTGCAGTCAATTGTCACACAACCCTAAGGGTGACAGTAGTAGTCTCCATATTTCCTCTACTAAATACATAAATTTGCGGATATTGATTGAATGACATAAATGCAGTAGAGGACTGGCCGTTTCATGGGATTTTTTTGGAACTAAATCAAATTTCATTATAATAGTCCAATGGTAACATTAACTGACCTCTTAAACTAATAGTTTCATTCCAAATCATTATTTGGTTTGGGTTTCATATTAGAGAAATTTGAGGCCAATTCATCGAAACTACAATTAAATGTGGTTTGTTTTACGCGGAAACTTATCTGTAATAGTTACCAATTTAAGCACTCAAGTAAATAGAAATTTGTATCTCACATTCTATTCCAACTAATAATTAACTTCAATTTGTAAATGATTTTAGTACATTTTTATTATAAATATCGACTTTATATTGAAAACACTAATGAAAGAAGTTGTGTTCATTGATTTCAATGTAATTTATTTAGTTGATTGCAACAGCACTGCTCTAAGGAAAAATAAAATCAATATTGTGAGTTTTCAACTCATCGTCAAAGCTTTGTATCAACTACAATATATAATCGGAAAATATTCATTTAAAAACTATAACAACAATAAAATTGAATTCAACAAATGGATTTTATTTATGAAGTTTGGAATTGTTGCATTCACCATTATTTCACGTTGTTTGGATTGTATTCAGTCACCTTTCTGTAAATAGACATATAGTTGTTTCATTTGAAACTTTTTTAGAACGCTAATAAAAGCCGTTCCCCCTATAAACATACACTGAAAAAGATTTAGATCTAGATAATTGTTATCATAATCAATTCCATTTTCTGTTAAATTTCCTTGAGAAAATATTGGAAAACTCATTATATCCTAACGATGTTTTTTCTTTACTGGAAAAATTTAGCATTTTACCTCATAAAATTTTACAATTTTCCCAACCGCTTCAACAGTTGGTCGGTGTTGTCATTACATTTTCGCTCTGTTTATTTTCCAAGATTTTCTTATTTGATAAAACGATACATACGGATCTCTATTCCCAGTTTCTACTTTTATTTAAATATTTATACAAAAAGAAAACATGTATTTATTTTATTTTGTATATATTCTTTACATTTATAGGAAGCAGAAAGCGCTATCACGTCAATGAATGGTCAATGGTTAGGAAGTCGAAGCATTCGTACAAATTGGGCGACCAGAAAACCGCCTGCCCCTAAACCAGACGGTAAGTTTCGATTTAATTATTTTTTGATAAAGTTAATATTATAATTGCACTAATAGTAAAACTAGTATACAGTTTTATAAAGACGTCTTCGGGTATTTCCCAGTAGGCCCCGTATTGTTATAAATTCATTTAATAATTCATCTTTGAAATATCGTATTATTAAACTTTTTTTTGTATAAGTTGATCCAACGGAACATTATAAATTCCACTATATGTACATGTATATCATGTGACACTTCAACAAGATAATCAATCATCCGAAATGTTACACGAGCAAAAGATATATTTTAGCAATTTCGGATGTTAACAAGAATTTTGATAGTTCTTTATTCAGTTGGTATTTGAGGCATTTATTTACAATTTAAAAACGATTTGATATAAATATACTTAAGTGATCTCAAGCTCGATATTGTTCAATTCAAATATCATTCAGTAAAAATCTAAGAAAGCACATTAGGTCATTATCCATTAAATTATCAAACTGTTGAAAGCGAACGGAAATCGGAAGACTAAACAAAGCAGGAAATGTACGATTTTGGAAAAAGTATCGATCTCGTTCTAACAATCAGTCTTGATCATCTTCAACAAATTAGGAATTTTTTCAAGTAGAGATAAAAGTTGTGATCACAATTCTTCACAATATTTTGTCATATAAGTGTACATATTGTATCATGTTTTTCGCCCTTTTATAATTATTTCCATTGTTAAAATAAGTAAAGTTTCACCATATAACTCCACAACAATAGCTAAATTAGAAAGTCTCAATGTGAATAAATGAGTTTTCTACAAATTAACTTGTTTAATCTAAATGTGCTAAATTAAAATCAATAAATATTAATAGTAACAACTCTATTATTGTTTAATTAATTTATAAATATTTCTAACTACTAAAAGGGATTGGAATTGAAGAACATTTCGATTTTAAAATTGTTAAAAACATGTCTAATCAATGCATCCTCCAAATAAAAGATGTAGACATAATGGTGAATAACATTTAGAAGTAACAGTTGACGTTATTGAAACTCTAAAGTTCTATTTAGATTTTGTGAAACAAAACAGACCTAAAAAACAACAAATATAATTTTAGTTTGATTCTTATAGAAAGATCTTACGTCAAATCAGAACTTTCTTTATTCTTTTGACCGTACATGTGAATATGTGATATAGGGTAAAAGAAGGAATCGTCCCTTCCAGGCATATAAAACGTAAGTAACTCTTGACAATCCCAGAATCGCTACTTGATTGGGTCAAGCGGCAAGTTTTCGAGCTTTACAAGTGGAAGCAGTCCGTTGGGATATAGCGTATTTCGCATCTTCGTCGAACATTCAGTCCACTCAAATATCTTAACTCCCTTCGGCTTATCAAACACATAATCGTGAGAACGACACGTTGTCACGTACTATCAAACTTGGTTAATCGTATAGTGAAACGTACCTAAACTGCATACACCAGGTGACAGCAGATTAACGGTAGGTCGAAGAGTTAAAAAGAAGAAGAAGCGACAAAACCAAAGTATACTACTGTTTTTGTCTCATCTGGTCTTTCAAATCATTTTGTAACTTTTCCCATTTAAGTTGAGAGAAAGTGGAACATTTCCTACATTCATCTATTCTATCTCAATCTTGTTTAGAAATTACACTACCACGTTCATTCAAATTGAACAAACAAACGATGTTTCTCGTACAACTGTTTATACTTATAGATACATTGATCGCTATTCGTTGTACAATAATTTGTACTCATATTTCATTCAAAGATGAATGGGATTTTTCCAAGAATTTTTAACTCGTAAACAATTTATAATGAAAAAGAACAGACTGTTGAATCATTTTTTCATTAAATTGGAGACCTATCTATTTGAATTCTCTGTCACATTACGATACACTAAATTATGCACAATTGGTATTCTAGCGAAGTTGGAGTACAAAACGAGCTGTCAAGTAAATCTTATTTATAGTCACGATACTGGGATACCTATAGCGCGCTCCAGATTTGATTACCGGCGCTAAATGGCTATTCTTGCTAAAGTCGTTCGCGAATGCGTATATTACGTAAAGTAACTATTAATCGGCCAATATTTACTCACTTTTTGTTAACTTTGTTTTCTATCGATAATCATTAAGTAATTTTTGTTAACAAATAAATAATTCGACCGGCGCCTCCACCAAATTGTATCTCGCTTCATATACACAACATGCTAATTGTATATAATTTATTTGTCTCCGTATTTAGTTTTCCTTCTTTCTTTTTTTAAGAAAAAAGTTGAAAAATGTATTGATTAACGTTTCTCTTCAACATATAAAATTATCAGATGATAATGTCGATAATGGGAGCGGGACAGACGCATAGTCCTTGCAGGTAACAAACGGGGTAGTGGTCTCCGCAGTGGGCACCCGCAGCATATGCGTGTTTGATCGTTCGTCGTTGTCACGATAGAATAAACACGCGACTAAATTGTTCATTTTGTATCGTAATCATGCTGCAAAGTAGTCGTTCAAACAATGATATTCTTCTTCAATTTCATTTTAATTTTATCATAATAAAACTGTTGTTTTCAATGACAATATCATCAAAATTCAATAATTAATAACAAACAAATTCAACAAAAAAAAAAAGCGATCCTGTATATGTAAAAACAAAAAGAAAACGAATAATTGTACAATTTTAATTCAACAATTGATCAATCGAGATTTTCTAAATTTAGTTTACTTTCAAAAAGAAAATATTTATTCGTTTATGAATCGACTGCTTGATATTCGTATTTTATGTTACAGCAAATTCAAAACCGATGTCGTTTGACGAGATTTACAACCAAAGCAGTGCTACCAACTGCACAGTGTATTGCGGAGGCATTACGAATGGTCTATGTGAGGATTTACTACAAAAAACATTTCTACCTTATGGAGTGATCCAAGAAATCCGCGTATTCAAAGAAAAGGGATACGCTTTTATACGGTAAATAAAACAATTTTGTACTCTAAACTAGTTTACTTATTATGTTACTTATATTTATTGTTTAGTTTTTCAACAAAAGAATCAGCTACTCACGCAATTGTTGGTGTACACAATTCAGAAATTGGTGGACAAACAGTGAAGTGTTCTTGGGGTAAAGAGTCAGGAGATCCAAATAATGCTCCAAATACTGGACAGGTACACAACTATTACTTGATAATTGCATTTAGTATGACAAAAGACTTCTCTATTACAGACACTAACAAGTACACAATATCCTTATAATACTTATGGACAACAGCTTGGCTACTGGTATCCACAGAGTTTTCCAACAGCAGCTACTGCACAAATGCAAGGACAGTTTCTACAAGGCATGCAGGGTTATACGTATGGACAATTTGCGGGTTATCAACAATCATATATGGGGTAAATTTCAAAAATTATTGTAATAAACCTTTCGAGAAATTTATGATTTTTGAAATTATAACTTAGCAGTATGGGAATGCAAGTGCCAACAACCTGGCAAGGTCTCCCTGGACAACCTCAGTTACCAACCCAACAAATGGCCGCTCCCAGTGCTGCTATACAACAACCTGGTTTGGTGTTTCCCATTCAACAATTTCAAGTAAATATTGTACCATATTTGTAAATAATTCAGGAGGATCTGGAGGCATGATGAATTTTAGTTAAAATGCACGCATTCCCCTGCATTGAGCGATTGTGTGCGTGATGAGGTAGCGTGATTAATTTCCTGAGCATGTTAGTGTAGATATTATTATTATAAATAATAAATTTTATAATAAAGTGAAAATAATAATAATAATAATAATTTATCTGCATACTACTGTACCTCGTGATGACTATTTTGTTAGTAGTTTGTTCGGTTTGTGTGTGCTGAATGTGGTGATCGAGACCTAATATCCTAGCATGGGAACCGGTGTCTTTTTTGTGTTGATGTTTGGTACCTCATCTAATTGTTGTCGTACTTGCATAATCTACGCCGTGATCATCGTAGCCGTCCGTCCTTCTATATTGGGTTTTCTTTTATTTCAGGCTCAATGAAACACACACAATTGTCAACAACCCGACATAGTGATATTTTAATATTAAATAAGATATCGTGTTATACATTATCGCGAGTTTGCAATTATATTCGTGCCAAATTTAAAATATATATATATATATATAAGATGTACACAAAAGAAAAGGATGTATACATTCAGTCACTTAACGTCTTTTTAATAAAACCATACTACAAATCTAAGGTCCATCCAAATTACTGGAGTTTTGGATGTTAAAAATTCCAAATAATGTGACTGATGGTTTGTGTGATTGTAAATGAATGAATGTAGAAAAATAAACATTTTCGAGCTGCGTCCTTGCACTGGCGATTGCCGCCTAGACTAGTGCCTATCATTCACACATTACACCTGTCCTACTAGTTGACTGGTTTTATGTTTTCTGGTTTTTTGCATGAGTGCGAGTGGTTCAAGTCTGGCGGCAAGACCATATGTGCCCTGCTGATGTGACGTCTATTTTGGCAGTTATCGGACGAGGACTGGCTCACTCCCAGTCTCTTAGTTTGATGGTAACGTCGTGACGCAACATTATGCACGCCACGTACTAAACAAGATGATAAACGGGCGCGAACGCACAAACAAGAAAACATTATCCAACCATCTACTGATAAATGAAAATGATGAGAACTATCACCATTAACAACACATCAATCTTTGGTTGAGTTCCTCATCAACTGCGTTTATAGACTGTTTGACTGCTTCTTAACCGAACAATCATTTCAATTTTTTAATTTTAATTTAAATAATTCATAACGATAGTGTTGTCATACATGTTGAACATGTTTAGATTATAGGAGTTTTTAACTGTAAAAAAAAAAACAAAAAAACAAGAAATTGTTGCCGTCAAATTTTCTGTTTGTTTTATTGTTTGACTTGTATAAACAACAAAATGTAGTATAGGTAGGACTAGATAAATATTTTAAAACGAAGCAAAAAAGAAAAAACGACACAAAATGACGGCAGCTGTAAAATGTACACAACGAGCGCAAGTACCACGGTATAGTAAATCGTAGCGGTAGCTTTATAGGCAAGGCGAAGGCTAAAAGCCAACGAACTAGCTTCGTCATATACATACATACTGTATATTACTGTACATACATACATACAAAACAGGAAGTTATCGCAACAATACAGACATGTGATTTCAGTACTAGGATTAATGAGGGCCAAGTCAATTTGAGCACTCAACGCTAGTCAAACTAGTACTAATCACACTATGCTTAATTATTTCATATGTAATAAATATTATTTAGAAACGTATAGACAAAAATTAATAAAAGTGGAACAATATAGCAATTGAATAGATAGAGCAAGAGCGATACCAATACATGTAGCCTAAAGGTGATATCGCAAAAATCCGAGGTTTTATATTATATTATATGAATGGAGGAAAGTTTTGATACAAGATACCGCAAAATAGTATAGAACAAATAGAACGGCAAGTATTGTTTAGCATTTATATATTATTATAAATAGTTACGTATATATATATGTTTGTTAATAACGATATATAGATATATTATTATCTGCACGCTAAACTGTAGAAGCACTTTATATTTAAACAAATATATTTAGTGTCTAAGTGTGAAAAAATCACCCAATCAACCCAGCACACACCCATTCCCTAAAACAGATCATAAAATTCCATGTCTTTTCGATTTTTGAACGGTTACAGTCAATTAAGACGAAACAGAAATATGTTAAGCTATTTTATCATCGTTCAAGGATCTGAAATAATAGCAATTATATATTCTGATAATAGTAATAATAATAATAATAATAATAATAAGGGTAATAACAATAACAATAATAACAGAGTTGACTAATATTCCTAATTGTCTTCTTAAACTCCAACCCAACCGGGCACGAATCCTTCCCATTTCCTAATCTCTAACCCTAAATCTCTTATTACTAAATAACAACAACAACAACAACAACAACATCAAAATAATGCCATACCTGCTCTGTGATAGTAAAACCGTATAAAATTGCGATCTTTATAAGCCTTTTGGTCACTAATTTATACCATTATTTTGATGGTAATAAATGCGACCCTGTCGTGCCCATTAGGTTACTAGGTCCGCTTTGTGCTACCTATAATGCAAATATGCTATTTCCAAATTTCGCTTGTAAACAACACATAAACACATAAAATGAACATATATATAAATCACATAAAAAATATATATATATATATAAAAAAAATGCTATGTACATATCAAATTTGATTATGATTTATTATTTATATAAATGTATTCATCCCAAGCTTAGTCTATTCTAGCAAATTTCAACTGTTCTTATAATTATACTTCGTTTATTTCAACGGGGCCGACTTTACTTTAGGATAGTATTAATTAGATATAAAGAAACTCAACACACTACTGTTTGCAGTAAATTTCTATCTCATTTCCGGTCGTACGGTTGAGTCAACTAAATCAAAATAGACGAAGTATATATAAGATGTTTGATTTATCGATTTTTAAATTATTATTAAATTTGTTTACAATTTTCTATCGAATAATCATGTTTTGTTATTGTTAATTTAATTGAATTGTTTATTGAAAATTTGCCATTGTTATTATTATTTTATGGATGATATAAAAAGTGCATTGAGTCGGGCCAAATATTATACATATTGAAAGCAAGTTTAGTGATTTGCATAGATTAGAAATTAAATTTTTAGTTTAATTATTTTTAAAATACAAATCACTAGAAATACTTGGTGTTTACAAATTAAGTAAATAAAAATCAAAAAAAATTAATAAAATAAAATAAAAATAAAAATATGTTCAACTATATATTTATGTTGAAGTGCAAAATTTATAAATGAATTGTATAAAAATTTAGTTAGTTGATTAAAAATAATAATAATAATAATAATAATAATAATCATAAAAATTTTGCCCTTCGACAATATAGTTTATTGTAAGTTCTTTAAAGAGTTTTATATCACTGGCTGCTACGCATGAGATGGTGTGCGTGCTTCGACACGCCAAAATATAACAAAAATAAATAATAATAATAATAAAAAAATAATAATAATAATAAAACAGAACCTAGATTATTATATAGTAGAGAATGGAATTGAAATAAAGACAGTTACAATGATTTGTATCTTATCATTGAATCGTTCCCATTTCCATTTCCACTGCTATCCATTGAATACCTGTTGTTCTGAAAGCTAACATATACAACACGCTTGATAAAGGTAGGTGAGTTTTTATGTTCATTAGTAAAACTTTTCAATTAACATCCCCATTGATACAAAAACTGTACAATTATCAATTTTAGTTGATTAAAAACTGTAGAATTTCAATAAATTTGGAAAATTTCGTAAAAACACAGTTTTTTCCCATTATGTTCATATCTTCAACTGAAACAGAAAAAATAGTATACAAGTCTAGATGAATGTCCGTCATAATTTCGTTGGCAATATAATGAACCAGCAAAAGCTCTTCAAGAGGGCGTTACACATTGAGCTAGTATACGTATGTACACTTTGCTCATTCCACTGTCATAATAATTACATACTTTTATACTTAAACTAGAATGTTGTTATATCTTCCTTACATTAGCTAAATAGTACTTTGTAATTTGCATGGTTAGACTACATTATGGCACCAATGAGACTTAACATTAGCCTTTTGATATTCATATTAGAATGGAAAATATTTCGTTTTATATAAATAACAATTTCACATCTCTAGTATTCTATTAGAAGACCTTATTTCTTGTTAAAGATCAAAATCAATAAATTTACTACATCTACTTGAGTGCAATTACTGTTGATTTGGTATATTCGAGATGAAGAGACTAATCTACAACAACAGAGAAGTGTTACTGTAACATATCAGCTCTATATAATATATTCCAATTGCTTTCGGTTGTCAACTTCAAATATGTTGAACAAATACGTATTAATTCACTTAATTATTAATTAAAATTAATTGTACTTTGCAGTTCATTACAAAATCGTGTTAAATATGCAATTCATAATGTTAAATTTTATTTTAATCACATCCATTTCAAAATTTTTATTAAAAGTTAATGTAAAAACTTGCAATGTTAAAATGTTTAAGTTATCTATAATATGTTTGTTTATACGTAATACAGAACTTAATTGTTAAACATTTTAATTTTTAATTTAAACTTTATTTGACAAAAAAAAAACGTTATCGTCATTTTAGATTATCTGTTCGAATTCCCACACAGCAAATTCAATGCCTTCCGGTATACAATTAATTTCGTGTTTATTTGATGGAAAGGATTAAAGCAAATACGAATACCTACATTATATGTTCAATTATAACGTGTTACCGATGATAGATTTCTAAAAACTTTCAAACCAAAAAAATTGTTTAATTATTTGGCGATATCCTCCAATAATTTCTGCATTTTTAATGATAACGTATTCATTTAAGGCATTAAATAAATACTTGTTTTCTGGTGCATGATACGTAACAACAGTGTTTCTTTTGATTACCACCAATACAGCCAATGCGGTAAGTTTGTGCCACCACTTTTTAGAAGGTATCTTGTACATGATACAAATTGACCTGATAGATAAGATCGCAAATGCGTTTGTTCAAATTTGCTTTGAAGTAAAGTTCCACAACTCGCACAGTGGGTCGTAGAAAAAATAATCGTCAATAAAGTGTGATAACTTTGCAGCCATAACTCCAATATAATCAACCATTAGCTATTTGTTCTTTATTTCTATCAACGAATAAAATTTGGACAGTAATTTTCTATACGACCAACCCCTGTTTGCCGATATATTGCTTTGTCACAATTGCTTCCGATCAAATTCTTTGCATAAATTTCAGGACACACTTATAAATACAGGGTTAGTCATTCGAAGCTACAGCTTCCATATTTTTAAAAGAAACAAAACAAAAACACAAGAATAGCAAAGTGGTCCTTATGGATAAATAAGCAAAGAATCACTACAACCGAAACTCCGGAATGTGTAGATTATGACAATTTTTCGTTTTCGAAAAAATATCAAATAATTTTCGCTGTTACGCATTTTAAATAATTCTAGTTGACCTACTTTTAAAGGTCAGCTGCACTGTTAATCTTACCTTGACATTGAATTCGTTGTTAGATGTGTTGACGCGTGCATCAATTCGTTTGAAATACATATTTTTATCTGTTACTGTATTTTTCGTTAAAGTGCGTGGGCGATGTTTCAATTAAACAATCGCCTCAACGCTTCTTATCATTACTAGTTTATTTAAACTGAATTTAAACAGCTATTGATCTGTTTATAAATGAATTTCTATTTAAATTATGAAAAATTTGCAATTTTCCTCAATTTTTTTTCCAATGAAAATGACGATTTTTGAAAACGTAAAAAATAGGTTCTGAGAGATACTGACCGTTATTTCCATTTTAGAAACACTTATATCGATAAGACCCATTTTGCTATCAAGTCACTTTAAGACCAAGTACTTCTCTAAAAAATATGGAAACTGTAGTTTCAAATGACTAACCGTTTAAAACTTATTTTTAGAGCTATTGAAATTCATTGATTGATAATTTTGAAATTGAAACTAGTTCAGAAATGCATTGATTATCAGTAAAACATTGTTTGTGTTAAGTTTATTTAGAGACATATATTTCACCACATAATTCTCAACCGACAACCTTAGAAAGTAAACGTTGTCGATAAATAAGGTTGATTCATAACACGATTACTTTCGTTTACGTCTGTAAATTCTCTTGTATTATCTGAAAACAAGCGGAAAATGAAGCTTGGATTTATTGTTTTATTTCCATTGTTTATAATGATTTTTTTTCTTCTTCAATGCGGTCGTATAGTCGATTATTATGACAAAACATAAAATAATTTTACTAAAAATATGAAATACGATATATAGCAACCAGTCAGAGGGAAATGTTTATGAGGAGGATACAATATCACACCTGTACAATCTGCGATAACAATAATTAATGATATTGTAGATAAAGCAAGCTCAGCAGGACTTAGATGTAAGTGAATTAGGTACACATGTTCACAATCGAATATCTAATACAAAGATTTGAATATACAAATATATATAAACAAATAGCAAAATTTATTGTTTTCAATACCTTTATTTTAATTTCATTTTTGATTGATAATGAAACTCACCTCTGGCAGGATAAATAGAGATGCTGTAGTAACTTTTCATATTTTTTTTTTCTTCAACTATTAAAATGTATCCGGCAGCATATACTCCAATTTTCTCAAAGAAAATTCTTTCGATTTAAAAGCAGCTCAAGGCAACTTTATAAATATTTATTTCATGAACAAACAATTTGTCGACGCACTCAATGGATATACATTAGAAACAAAATTGAATATTAAAGTTTTAATATAACAATTCTATAAGAAAAACTCTTCGTTTCATTATTACAATAAAAGCTTTATGCCTTATTAACAATACTAGAATTCATGGAAAATTGCACAAAATCATTTAAATTGAAATTGAAAGATTTAAACAAATATAATATAACAGTTTAATTACAGAAAACTAGTCAAATAAAAATTACAAAATCAAATACGCAAAATTCGCAGTAATTAGTTCGACTTTTCCAACAATGGAAAATTTAAAAGTTTTTCGTTTAATTTTTCTCCAACACAAATTTATGAATTATTAATGAATTTATCAATTTGTAAATATAATAATAATATTGTACGAAATTTTACAAAATAAACGAAATTGCTGTTTGTCTTCAAAAGTAGGTAATGCGGATGTTATCCTGTAAAAGCTCCATCCAGCGCCCTCTCTACTAAATACAAAAAAACATTTAATTAGATCTGCAAAGACATATATTTAGCATTCTGGCGTTGTTTTCGCAGATATATTAATTTAATTAATATTAAGAAACTTTAAGACTTTAATCAAGACACTGCAGATATGATAATATTAGGGCACTTAATTTGAAGATTCTATGTTTATTATAAATTGATTTCCTTATTTCCATTTAAGATTTCACATCGTCTCTATTCGGCTCTATTTCATGTCAAAAACAGCACCAACTTCTCCTGATAAATAAGTTTGAGGCTCCCATTCAACGAAAGATAATTTGTATGAAATTTTCAAATTAGATTCAAACCTTTGATTGCCTTGTTACCGACTAAGTTGCTCTGGAAAAAGGTTGTGTGAAGTGGCGCACTCTTTGCAAAATTCGTAATAGGAAATGTAAAATCAATACTGATAGTTTTATCATTTTCCTAGAATATTTGGAGTTTTCACCAGAAGATGGCACGTCTTTTTAAGTTGAACAATTGCCATTTTAAAATATCCCAAAATAGTTCAATATTGTTATAAAATTGTTTAATAAATAGCAATACATGTATATTGTTATTAATTCTGTTTGTCCCTAAATGCATGTTAATTATCCTGCATTACCGCTGAAGCTTCATTAGTAAGACAGATTATTGATTAATTCTATATACCATAATTTCCTTGATTAACTGGATTTTCGAAATGAGTAATTTCCTGCAATTAGAACTCATAGATAATCTAAAATAATTGTTCTATATAGATATAGAAATTGATTATTGTTGCTATATAACTGGCAGTCTAATGCGACGAATCCAACAGAATTTTGTGAATGAAATGCAACAGCTAGTCGTTCAATACTACCAAAACGTTCTGTTTTTAACAAAGAGCTTTCCATGTTCCACTTCTGGTAGGTATTTATGGAATATTTTTACATAAAATATGTTTGAAAATTCACAACAACTACGATCAATATAAATTTCAATATCGATATATTGAAATAATACAAAATAATGACGATTCTTTCAATAAATAAATTTTGTTTTATTCAACTACCATGAATTCATCAATGAAATAATTCACAAAATCTGTATCAATGAATGCTGCTGTCCTAATCAATGACGTGAATTTTCAATGTTGGTTTTATTTGAAGTTATATAATATTGACATTACATAAATTAATGAATTGTTGTAGTGTAACCTACCCGAATTCTATGCCAAAGAAACTAAATATTCCAGAAATAATAGACGCTTTCATAACTCCTACGAGGTTATAACAATGCACAACAATTGAACAAAAGAGAATTGATTATTAATCTAGTGATAAAATATTGTTTAATAAATTGTTACTTTGATTATCATTATCAGACGAATTCTTAGCTTCAATACGTTCTCGATTTGTCTTTTGATAAACAAATAATTTAGGTCATACTTCATAAACATCTAATAAAAGCAAATGTCTTATAATTGGTGAACCTCAACAAATTATTAGTTATTTATAACCAGCAATATTGAAGGATTAACCAAATAGATGTGGGCGAAAAATTCGGCCACACTCGAAATCTTTAAATATTAACAATAGACGTTAAATAAAAAAAAATAATTTATTCTGTGAGAGATTTCCACTTGAAACAACACGAATTAAATGAGAAAAAAAAAACAAAGTAATATGAATGGAATATTGGGGGAAAAACACATAATCGCCCGGCGCATCCACCATTAGTGCAACCTAAATAAAAATCAAAGAAAATCAAAAATAGTTTAAAACGATTACAATTGATGAGTGATAAAACACATTTTTAACTGTCTTTTGTCAACAAATAAAGAGGTTTCATCAGATTTGTTGAAGTGCGTTTATATAGTTATCGTAAAAAATCACTTCTTCTTTTCAATGAAAATCGATAGAATATTGAATGTTTGGATAAGGCTTCTGTTTATCACAGCTATATTCGAAGTTTTTTTTTCAAAGTTTTCGGAGTAAATTTTTATTGAATTCATCTATCTATTTCACGTTCTCTAAACGTATCATTTATCATGGGAAATTAACTGAAAACGTTTAAATAAAAAAAAAAAAAATGTATATAAGAATATAGATGTGTGCGTGCTAATACTTGAATGATACAAAACAAGTCCTCGTTTTATTTGAATTGTATCCATCTTGAACACAACACTCTATACCTATGCATAGTTCACAACATGATAAATCTAAAACAACAATATTGTTATCATGCTAGTGTTTTCGAAATGCATATTGTAAAATTGAAGCAACAGATTGCTTGTTATAAGCAATTATTTTACTACAGTAGCTCAAGTTAAAAACGTGTCTCATGATCCATGAATGACGCCCACGTAGTAAACGTCACGCAAACTAAACTAAATTAGAACAGGGTTGAAACGCCTACACATTGAATGGTGCCGGTTGTGAGCGATGTACTAGGGAGGGTTTAGTTGGGTAGAGAAATTCTCGAAACGTTTATGAGAAAATTCGCCGTTTCTCTTATATTTCTCTAGTTGCATACAAACGATAATTTACTTTAATTTAGTTTCTGAAGAACTAAAACAACAAAACCCTTCCATAATAACCCTTGACCGTTTCTAGTAACATTAAAATAAATTACAAACAATTTAACATGGAAATCAATAATGGTGGATTTGAATTTCATAAAATGCCTTTTGTTTTTCAACAACTGCACTAAAAATAGTAATTCACATAGCTGTGAATGAATCTGTAAATGATTCTCATACTAATGTAAATTGAAAATTGAATGGGCGTATGTGTGTTCGCAGTATGCGTATAAATTTCGCCGGCTGTGGCAGATTTCACTACTAACGACTTCACGAACGTTTCATTATTGGCACGAGTTGACTACAAAATTTTTCATTTGAACTGTTACTAGTTGAATACATAATTTAACCAACTGCAACACCAGTTCCACCTTAAATGCGAAAATTATTGAAATAACAATTTCATATTTATGATAAATGTAAACATATAGAACACTTTAATTTGCCTCTTTAACTATCAATTTGGTCAAATTTCTTTAAAACTCAATTCCCAATTTTATTAACTAATCTACAACGTCTACATTCTGAATTTCTGCCTACTGCCTCTACAAACAATTTATGTTTTATTTGCTAAGACTCAACCACCTTCAATTAACGTTCGTTTCTAAATTGAATCGCCATCACTCTATAAATGCCCATTCGAATCGTTGATGATAGGCATTTTTGTTACAACATTTTGCATGAAATTAAAAGAACTTTAAGTTTGTTAATTAAGAATTCTGACTGTAACTGCTTTAAAGTTCATTGTTAAATATTGATCGACAATTAAAGCGTTGAAGCCTTAGTTGTTATTTATTCTGAATGGGGAACAAAATCAAACAAAGTAAAACGTTAAGTGTACCGCTTGGGAATTGCCAAACAAAGAAGAAACATACTGAAGAGAAAACGAACAATTTTGCTGTAGAAACCCAAAGAAGGATTAACCGACTTTCTCCTTTGATGAACATATTAGCCTTTTTAACAAAAGATATGAGAAAATCCTATTTTATACAACAAAGGAGAAGAGGATAATAAGAAAAAAATAGTTTTATTCTGTCTATTTGTTGTGCTAAATTTGGAACTCTGAAATAGGAAACTGTCATCTAAGGAAAGATTACTAAACTGGAACTTAATCTAAATGGATAGGTGATCTAAAGGACATTTTTAAACTCCAGTACACCTATCCGTTCAGATTCAACATTCAATCAATTTTGTTTCAAACGGACATTAATCGTCAAACGTTATTGTGTTTTCATAAACCAAGTTGAAAAAATCGTTTCACTCATCCGATTCGATATGTTTCAGTTTTATGTTTTAATTTCAACTGACAACAATTTCAAAAATTAAATCAAATTGAATACAACCGTATAATAAACAGACTCAAGTTGTCAATTAGATTTACATAACAAACAAAACAGCCATTGAAATATGAAAAATACGAGAGTAAAGTAGCTGAAATTGAAATTGTAACATCGGTCTTTTGAAAAGTAAAGTTAGATCTAGCGATACAACAAAAAATCAGGCAGATGACGAGAATGGAAATTAAAATCAGTTGAACACTTATAATATAAAGACGAGTATTTACATTGGTTTTTAATGGGAAATTTCAAAACCGACGGCATTCGAATTTAAGATCCGTTAAATTGGAGATTTTTCTGAGATAATCTTTAATAAATGGAAAGAAAACACCAACTTATGAATAATCATTTCAATTGAATCTAAATAAAGTAAATTATCTGGAATTAATGTAAATTAAGTTAGAATTCAAATATCATCAAATTGTATTTGGATTGTCTATATACGATCATATAGTACACAATTTCACCATCATATTATCCTTTTTCTATTGATGAAATTTATTCTAGATTGTCATTTTAATAAACTTGGGGGAAATTTAATCTTCAAATCCTGGAAACTCGAATTTTATTATTCCATAAATTTACATTTATTAAGAATTGACGTCAATACTGTATTGATAAAACTTCAACAAATATAAAAATATGTATATAACAATTATATTAATTAAATTTTGATTTAATTAAAAATTTCAATAACGAAAAAGATGACTTTAATCCAATTAGCGTTTATTAAGCATTCCTTGATACTTATAAAATTCAAAATCGACTTGCTTGAAATTGTATCAAATGTTATTCGGTAAATGTCAAGAACCTCAATTAAATTCAAGTAGAGATTCGATAACAATAGAAAATGTGCATAAGGCCCATTTCACAATCTATCAGAATTACTATGAATTCGATTGATAAACATTTGTACAAGATTACCACTATATGGTATACCGTATTAATTCATCTGCCTATCACACTGTGAGAATATGAATTAATCTAGTGGAATTGTAATCAAAATGAATCATTCATTTTTTTCAGTTGAAAAACAACAACAACAAATATTTACTATTCTTACGTAGTTTTTATTGAAATATTAATTGAAACATATTGATAATAAACTGTAAACTTTTTAAGCAAGACTTTGCAGATACGATGTTAGTGGAATCCGTAATTTAGAGATTATATGTTTATTAGGGATTTAAAAAGTTTTTTCCTTACTTCCAGTTATATTCCATCCACATCTAGATGCTCAATTAAATTCAAATAGAGACGCTATTACATCAGAAAATACACATAAGGACCATCAAAAGTTACAATCAATCGGTATTACTATGAATTCCATCGATAAAGATTTATTTAAGATATTAATTAATATGAAACTGCAATAGTTCACGTATTTACCATATTCTTTCAATATAAATCAACATAGATCGTTTTAGTAGAATTATAATTGAAATAAATTATCGTTTTTGTCGGTCTGACTCTGGAATCCACACAAAAAACAATATAAACATTGAAACTTATGTTTTCATTAGAAGAAATTAAATTTGATAAACGATTATAACAATCCTAAGTCTACGTATTTACATTTATGTTTGTATTTATTCGAAAAAGCTAGATCATAACTGATATTATGGAATTATAGATTTTTATTAAAATATTATTGAGAGATTTTCATATTAACGTAAACAACTTCTAGATTATTTCTTCGTTGGATGTATAATATTGTTATGACAACAGCGCCTATGATGTACTGACAACGTGTGTAAAAGGTGTCAGATTTTTCAGACATGTTATTGTATTATTTATTTATAATTAGAATTGACATAAAAGAATTAAAAAAATAATAATACAAGTGTTATGAAAAATATATTGTGTAACTAGGGATGAAACATGATTTCAGACAAGTGGGATGGCAACCTCCCACTCATCTGAAATCACGTTGTTTCGTCCCTTGTTACACACACAGTATACTATTGTATTAGGAGTATTATAGATTTGTATTGTTATATTTCATCTTATGTCTACAATGTATTTTAAGAAAAGTTTATAAATATGCACATATGATAAAATAGTACAAAATTATTAACATGAATTTATCTATTTTTATGCACTGGTGTTGATATATGCCGTACGCCACTGTAATTTTTGTTTCTGTTAACGTGACTCTTGATAGTCTCTCTAAGTTGTAAATTTGAAACCTTATATTGTTTTCACACACATTGGTTGATCTGTAAAAGCCAGATACAATGTAATTAAATGAAGCCATCAAAGATGCAGATGACAATGATCCCAACAAGTAATACAATGATACAATTATTGACTAAACAATGTTTGGTTATTTATGATTCTGTACTTATATAAAACCTATTAGCAATTTATTTATAGAAACTTTCTATTTCGTAAAGGATAAACGAGAGATATCAGTGGAAATACTAGTAGAAGAGACCTCGTTTACAATAAACTTTTCAAAAGCTTATAGAAACTTCCTTTTATATAATCTTAACAATAGATATATCTACCTAGTAGTTTTGTTCGATTTTTCTAATCTATAAAAACACCATCGTTGTACGTTAAAGCAATTAAGTCCGGTTAATCTTCTTTTCCTCAATCACCAACTTAACGCAATTTAAACTCGACTTTGTCTTAAATGAGCCTAAATGAAACATTTGCGTTCTTATTGGACGTTTGAACACAGACCTTAAATAAAAGATTCAACGTATCAAATGATGTACGTATCAGAAAAACGCTACATAAGTGAATATTGCATGTAAAACAACATGTAACCCAAAGAAATCGTTGCCTCTCTAATGACAGTGCAATATACCGCAACATTCAAGTACATACGGCGAGTATACGTCTTACATTATAGGCAATGGCAATAAACGAGGACAAGTATGTGTACATATTGCGTCTCCACATAAAAAGCTGTGAAATATGTCAAAATATTCAATTTATCTCACGCATTATACAGGGTTCTTTATTGCGTTGTATGAGTAGTAGTGGTGATTGTTCTGTCGCGTTATACGAGAACCTACTGTATTCCAAAACCACAAAGAAAAAGAAACAACATAAGGAAAACGGATTTCAGGAAAATTTAAATTACTATTGGATATATAATGGCGTAAATAATCGACTACCCACATACTCAAATTATCACCCTAAACATACTGCTTTAGGAAATACAGTTGTTGAAAATCTGTTTACCTCATCCAAATAAACGCAAGATTGAAGTGTTACGCCTGTAACAGACGATGTCTGAACGACCAAAAATATTCTCCGCCTTAACCATCACCGACAGCCGGGTTGTGTGTATGTGAAAAACCACATGCCACAGTCAACAGATTAGTCTTTTAGCCTTTCTGAACTGCGAACACAGCGGATCTATTGTTCTTAACCCTCCGTCTATTGATATCCCAGGAAAGCTATCTTTTCAGCAAAGCTAACTATGCCTCTGAGAGACCTCATCTTTACTTCAGCCGGCGATAAAGTCGCACTGTCTAGCTAGGTGAGTCTTATGCGAATCATATAACAGGAGATGGTAAAGAAAAAACGATAGAAGTCCATACGTATTTTTTTGTTGATGTCACAATTTACATTATGGGTATTTTCTCTATAACCAATAATACTGTGAAAAACAAAAGATAACAGCATTATATCAAAAGAACAAACGTATATTTATAAACAGCTTAATTTATGAAACAAGCACAACAAAAGTAGATTCTAATATTTCACAATCAGAACATTGTTAGTAATACAAAAAACATAATACCTACAATGAGAAGTTGAAACAAAGAGATTAGGTTGAAGTTTATGGTGAATTTACTATGTATTTATAATATTTAATGTATTTGTGTTGTGTTTTAAGAATTAGGAGTATTACATGATTTTGTTGTAAGTTTTGTAAGCATAGAGGTTTGTTTAGTATTGATTTTTGACTGTCATAATATTGAGAGTTTAATATAACCATTTATCCCTTTCTGACCTGTTTTATTAACGTCATAACATATGTTCAGCTTGTTCTTTAACTCAATTTGATTGTATTTAATCAGTAACTTTAATGGCAATCCATCAACTTTGACATAAATTCAATCGATTACAGTGAATGCGGAAAAATGGTTGTTGAAAATATTGAAGACAAAAAAAAAAAATCGAAATAAATCCACAAATAAAACACTTAATTTATGTTACAACGATTAGAGTTTTTGTATGGAAGGGAACAAGAGAATCATCCAAACAATTCAGAAACCTCAAAATTCGTTACCACTTTCCGTAATAAAATCATGGAATTATCTACTCAAAATTATGTTTTGTTGTAGTTGTACCAACCCCATTTATCCTGTAATTAAATTTGTTGAATATTACTATTACCGCAAATTGAAACCCTTAAGAAAACTTATTCAATGTTTTATAAAAATAATTTAAAAATTAAGCACCTACGCAGCTTAGTCTGTAAATAATAAGTCATCAAAGATAAATGATTACACAGAATCGTACTAGACAGTTTTTTTATAGTAATTACAAAATAAAATACCCAGATAGTATAACAATATTTTAGTATACCACGCATATATAATAAGAACACAGATGCTGCTATACATTGTAATTATTTTGTGAAGCAACATTACTGGTTAATGTGACTCAATATTTAATTTTTCAAGTTTTCCAACACGTTTAGTCAATAAAAAGAGAAGACTTTCTTTTGTGGACAAAATATCTAGAGATTTGCAGTTATTTTAAGATATATGTGTTGAAATCTATCCCGATTCTTAATAAGAACCGGACTTTAGTTCTCTAACAGTTTTCTATCGCTAGATCAAATAGAGCAACCTCACGTCTCTGTTCAGAGAAGCGTTATAGCAACACTATAAACTATAGACTATAGAATGTCTGTCGGAAATCGTAGAACTTTGGTAAGTGGTGTTCAATAAAATTTAAAACATTTATCAGTTTGAGTAGTAGATAGTTTGATGACTTTTGAAAAGTTTGTGGGTACGAACTAAGCAATTCTACTATGTGTTCTTAAACCTTTATCAATCAAAAATCCAATAAAAATTGAAAGATTTATGATAGAGATCGTCATCTTCTACTTGCCATATCATAATGAACTATAAAACATTGAAATTAATCAAATTATTTAATGCAAAGTTTCTTCAATAGCCACAAATTTTAAAAATTTGCTTCAAAATCATCTCTAAAATGTATTATTTCAAAAGTGTTACAAAATACACCCGTATCTTGCAATCTTGCTACTACGGAAACTTTACAAAACTTTTATGTTATCTCGACGAAATTCGGAAAGAGTTGACAGCACCCTTCGGCAAATTGAAACAATCATGCATCGATTATTTTTGAATCTACACAAACAGCCACAAGATAGTCAGTTGAATCGAAAAAGAAAATACCACTAGACAAGGCGTCAATCTCTCAGAATATAATTAAAATGACTCGTCATAACGTAGATTTAGTTGCAGATTGTTGTTTCAACAAGATTAAACTTAATACTGTAGCTGCCTGTATTCTATGCTAATATATATTCATAGAATTATTAAATAAATAGAGTTATATGGTACACTTCCGGCATAGAGCGCTACAACTTTTCAAAAACACTAAAAAGCAGACATAAAACCGAAAAGATTTGACTATGCGTTCCCATCGGAAAGTCGCGTACAAATACATTTACACCAGCTGCTAGTTACGCTACTGATTAAGCAATCATCAATGATTAAAATTCTAAGTTGAATTTAACAAGAACCAACAAACATTGCTCATCCAACCGTTGATTTGCACAGTACAAACTTACTGTGTAAAATGAGACTAATACTTTTATAGAAAGTAAACAATACACACACAATTAAGTTAATTGAATTATAAAATTTGCAAGCTGTTTGAATTGTAAAGCGTGTTAAAATGAAATTATGTCGTCTAAAACCAAATTATTTCATCTATTTTTCGTTGACGTATTTAACATTAATATTAAGACAGCAAACATGATAATCATTAAGAAAAATAATTTATTTCGATTGTCAGGGTGGTATGGGTTGGTGACTGTAGCTAACGAATAAACCTTAGTTATTCTGCAAGAACACTTTCAGCAGTTAATTGTATAACAGCTGAAGCAATAGTTCAGTCTACTTCAGCAAAACCGCATATTATATAGTAATTTCAGCGACAAGTGAATCGTCATCAAAACGGTTGATTGTACTGAAGGAACCAATCTAAGATTCGGAACTTGCAGATCATGTTTAAATCACATTATGGCAACAAAATCTAGTTAATCAACGAATGAACCACTTGAATACTGGTTAAAAGAAGTATCAGAAAAAAATTTACTCTGATATTATACGTGAAGTGCTAAGAAAGCTGAAAATCGTACCAATGGCAAAACTGTAAAGTTATAAACTTAACTACCTGGAAATGCCTAGGAATTCTATCAATTAAGAAGATTTCTTGAACAATTTTCGAATATTGTGTTATTATCCAAGTATGCCTGTGATTATCATTCGAAGGATAATATAATTAAACTACAGTCCTCAGCAGATAATCCGTCATTTCTCCAATAAATGAGCTGTTAAGAGAATCATTTTTATGGATAACACTAAATTGGATACAAATAATTCGTTATTTATGTTATTTATTTTTGAATCGTTGGAAAATGTTTAGCCGTTTTTGAAATGTTGTGAAAATTAGTTTTGCATATGTACACGAACGTCAAAACATGTCGTTTGTCCCATACAAGGCATTATGCAAGTTATCTTCATATAAGTGACGAGTATTTCATTATAATTATTAAATCAATTATTTGTGGAGAACGTCAGTCAGTGTCCATCATTATGAAAAGACTATGTATTGTTGACAGTATGGTAACGAAGATAGAAATACAATAGCCGTTGTTAGAATACTATAATCTTGAGATTTACCATCCATGGTAACGGAAAGCACTGTGTGCTCTATTGATATGTTCTCGTTGAAGCTGTATACCACTGCCTGAAGGCGTCCTTAATAGTTTTAAAGTATAAAGTGTAGTGTGTAACAGTATACTTAGGAAACAAAAATTATTTAAAACTTGCCGTTGTCTCAGTAAGTGACTTATTAAAAATGCTAAAGTTATACCAACGTAAATATCTAGAAAAAATCCAGTCATAAGCAATCAGGTTGGATTTTCTATATTAGCTTCAAATATCTCACTTCTCAACAATATACATGTTTTTTTTTCAACTTTTAATTATGAATTTTTATAAAAATTTATGTCTCTCGCTACTAAAACCTCAAGAATTTCATTAAACATATTTCCATGGCGGTCAATGCTTTCTGACTCCCCAAAATCGCTGAACGAGCAAAAACCATTGCCAAAGCTACATCCTCTGCAGACTGAGTCTCATTTCCAATTTCATATTTACCTTACAGTCTCCTGTAAGAATTTCATTTACAAAAAACAATCTCTTCCTGAACACTATCTTGTATTATGAATGGTATCCGTAAACTAATCAAGTTGACCAAATTTATAGTTGGAATTGTTACTAGATAGAGTAGTATTCCGTTTGAAATACACAGACAGTCGACAGTTGAGGTGGTGGGGGTTCCATAACAGCACGTGTATTGCATATGAGTTGTAGAAATGGAGACGGTGGCGCAGATTTCGACTGATGTAGTTCTTTCAGATTTCCACTCTAACAGAATTTTTTTTGTTTTGTAATATACAAATAAATAAATTAAATTGAAAGACAAATCAAATACAATACATGAAATTAAGTTTTAGCCATAATTAGATTATCCTAAAATTGTATACAAGTTTGCTAGAAAATTTCTTGTTCATTTTAATAAAGTTGCTCAAATAAATTATAATTAGTATCAGTTTTGTGGCATAAACTAACTAAATGCATAAATCACTTTCAGTGGAAAAAAATTAGTTAACCAGTCAATTTACAAGGAACTGACTCGTTAACAACAATATTTCTTATCTAATTAAATAATAACTAAAACAATTTATTAAATGTGACTTAATTAATAATATTCAGATTTTGGGTAATTAATTGATACAGAATTAACATATATAGATATTGTTATTATCATTTCATTGATTGAAAATAGGTTACTGTTTGGAATAGATAGTCCTTTGAAACAAGACACCAAATCCGGAGCTTAAGATTAGTTTGTGAACATATGTTCGAGGTAACCTGTTGCAGATATCTCAACATAACTTTGAAAATCCTTTTTATTGTTAATAACATTAGTCTTCTGATACAAATTATAACGAATCTCCTTAAATAGAATGAAATTTTATCTACTCTTATATGGATCGATAGAATAACAAAGAACAAGATAAAAAAAAAATGTACATTGTCTAACCGATACAAAAATCGTAATTGAAAGCCACAACCAAGGTATTTATTGTACCTAATGAGAAATCTGAGATTTATTTATTTATAGTTATCCAATTTTGTGTCCTTAACTATAATGATTACTTTTTCACGTAAAAAAATAATAGAATTTAACTTGACACTAGATTATATGGTGACATTTTCAAAAATAAAGACTTTTGGGACAAAGTAAACGTAGGAACAATTTGAAATATGAGGTGAAATACTATTTAAATATGATGATAAAGAAGACAAAACGAATGAAGCCTCATAAATAAGTACACCCACTAAACGTCTACCAAATAGCTATGCAAAGCTAATCCGCCAACTTCTATGGTAAATCCTGCCGATGGTAGTTTTGAAAGCTGCGCAAAGGTGATCTAAATCGTCGATTCGATTGAAAATTACCTACTATTTGCTTTTCACACGTTAATGAAAAATTGGGGAAAAAAATATAAAATGCGGAAATTCGAAAATTTGTGATCGATATTTAGGTTTATAACAAATTGATTTAATTGAAACTATAGATTGAATATGACTAGAGGCCAGGTGCAATCTTAAGGGTATTTTATTGTATAAAGGTTCTTAGGAACGACATCGGGAGTTGGAGCAGTGGTTTGGCATAAAGGGGTTGGTGGGCGTAGTTGAAGGGATTCGAAAACTTTGGGGGCGGTAATGAGAGAGATAGAAATGAAAGAAGTGAGAGAAAACGACAAGGCATTTGCCCAGGAGCAGCTGCCCTGCCAGCGCAACCCCGTTTTGTACAGTTAGTCTTGCGCCATCCTGTCTGACATGCAGTCGTAACAAAACAACATCAACATTATAAAATTGTGTACGTATTTCCGTACTGGTATCAGATATATAATGGCAACGCACACCTTCACTTGATAACATTAACAAATTACAAACTATACTGCACGGTGCACTTTATTAATCAAAATATTCGTATTATTAACATTAACTTTTTAAAAAAATTGAATTCAAGAAAATTACACTTTTCTTAGATTAAAAAAAAAAATGAACAAATTTGCTTAAAACTTATTAGCACTATTTCACAAAATGATTCACTTTCTTTATTGCACTTTTTAACTGGCACTGTAGTTTTGTACTAACGTATACAAAGCATTGCACCAAAACACCGCATTCAAGGGGCACATCAGTACAAGGTAAATTTTTTACTATTTCTTTTAAAATTGATGCATGCACGCTTTTTACCATAGCTGTAATTATCCTTCCCGTTCATTATGTGTGTTTTACAGATAAATTCATGGAATCAAACTAAGCGTTAACATGAACAATTCGGTTTAATTACAATAAAATCTTCATTAACAAGATTTGAGTAAATTAAAATTGTTAAAATTCAGTTCAATAATAATTTTGATGGGACTGTCGGAGAAATATTTCAAAGACTAACAGTCGAATTAATACTAAAAAACAATGTAAATAATAAATTTTTGTCTGTGTTGAATTCAATCAATAATGCTTGAAAATCGGCAAAGTATTAAGAGTCAAAAGAATCCGTACGTCTCTAATTTCTTGATTCATTATAATATAAATTTGTAACACTTAGGGAAGTATGGAGTAAATTTTACACTACCAGTATAATTCAATAAATGTCGAGATATTTCACACTTACAACACTATTTATATTTGATTCTCGTAAAGTTTCTTTATCAATAAAGCAAAATTATGATACGTTACCTTTGAGGAAAATTCCCATCAAAAATTAAACTGGTACGTTATTAAAAAACTTGGGAATATATTCCTTATTGTATAAAAAGATTCAAATAAGTTCCGTCTTAAAAAAAAAACATTAAATTGGAAAACTAAGATCTTTTATCTGAGGAAAATCCTATAATCTTTTATGTATAGGTTTGTGTAAATGCAATCAATCATAACCACATTGAAAACCCAATCGAGTGAAACACTGCTTGGAGTTCACGGAAAAATAAATAAAAATCCACATATGTTGAACGTATAATAAGAAAATTTTTGATTGATATCCAATTATATTGTTGAATATTAAATAGATGCATGACCTGAAATTAATTATTTGAATTTTCTAAAGCCAATCATTTGAAAATCGATTCTACATCGCATATTCAACTATGATATGAAAATATTTGAAAAACTTCAACACAAATATTATTGAATGTTCTGTCATAAACGGTAATAACAGGGAAAAACTAATTTTCCTCACACTATTAGGAGAAACTGTCGTCGTTTATTTATTTCAATAAATACGTTACAATATCTTCAGTTTCGCGTCATTCATTTTCTTAGATTTTTCTAAAAAATTATGATAAATTTGAAAAAGCACAACATACAATATCTATTGTTGTGTATCATATTTCAATATAACGACGTTATTAAATTCTTCGTGTTTCCGCGTTATGTTAACAACATAAGGTTTCTAAATTATAAATCTCTAAAGCGTGTTCATTTATTTATACTTGTCCATTTAACGATTTAAAATGTCGATTTTAAATATTAAATGACTGTAGAAATGAAGCAAACTCAAAATTTTGCAGGTATAATCGTTTGAAATTATAATATTTGACTTCAATTACAACTGTTTCAGGCGACAAATTATACGATAATCCTTGTAGCGTGTTTATCCTCTTTGTTATCCATCAGTCAATTAAAGGTTTTCTGCAGTGTTTAAATCAAATAATTAATAATAAAACAATATCAATATGTTAAATTATCTCGTGTTAAATTATCAATTTCAGATGCACATAAATTCACTAGTAACAAGTATACTTATTTGGTGGGTATGGTGGTCGGAGACAACATCAGCTTTAGCATTACCACATACAAAAGAGTATAGAGGATCAAATGAAGTTGTATCTAATAAAAATGGCATGGGTGCGGAACCTAGTTGTGAAGAATTGAAAGCAATGTGGAGGTTTTCTAAACGTCAATCGAGAGCTGCCGAGATTACCAATGAAATACCAATGTATAGAGACCCGTTCGCTGACAACGTTTGGGAACCATATTACGCTACATCTAGAAGTATTGGAGGGTAAGTGAATACAAAATATATTTTCTGTAATAAAAATAAATTTAATACAATCAGTTTATTGAAAAATTTTCAATACCTAGAAAATTGATTGAGATTTTATATATGAAACCAATCAATAGAGTTTCTGGTATTGTTAAACCAGTAAAATTATAAAAAATATAGTGTAAATTTTAAACAGATGCTTTAACATATCAACACCTACGTCAAATACGAGCTTTCAATTCAAACAAAAAGGAAATGGTCATAAAAACCTTTGTCACACCATTTGCACTTTAGAAAATTATTAAATCCGAAAAAAATTGACAATGAATAAAAAAACAAATACTCTACACAAGTCTTACTATCACGATTTCAGTCACCATGATTTTTAAAATATTCTGTTAATCAACTTGAACGTATTGACTGATAAAGCAAGATCGAAAAGTTTATCGTTAAAGTGTTCTTTCAATCGCATATAATCTCTTTTCAAGTGAACATAAAACGTTGAGGTACCTCTAGAGACGATATGGCAAAGTGGCAGAAATCTGTCGATTTCAGTAGACAGCTACGTTCAGATATGTCTAATCACAACTATTTCTTGGATAAATGCATGTCAGATGACTGACAAAAATTTGACTACTGTGTAGCAATCTGCTCTAAAATCTGACAACAATATAATCAGTAGGATTGAAATCGATAGCTTTCAGCCACTAGTAGTACCGGAAGTATATCCAAAAATTGAAAGTTAAGGCGAAGCTTGTTGAAATGGACTGAAGAAACAAGCTTTAAAAAGATGACTCCATCAAGAAACAAATCCTCAAAATCGTATACAAATCACAAGACGGAGATTTTTATGGAACGTTTTTATTCACTATTAATCTCCGAAATAGGCGTTTATAATCAATATTTCATTCAAAATTGAATATTATACTATCACAAAAGAAAGCCTATGCTGGTGAGAATATTCAATATAAATTAAATTATCATTTAATGAAAATCCTATTCAGCATAGAATTGCACCAACTGTCGTATTAGAAGACATTCACTGTTATTAATGTACTACTTAATTCACGAAACTCGGCACTACATATAGATACCACTTAAAATTGACTATATACTCCATCCGTTTTGATTCGGCCGACTTGACTTTCGAATAGTCAAAAAATAGCCTTCAAATCAAACAATAAAATTTAATTTATGTGTTATTCTGATAACACAACAAAGTTTACGTTGATATTTTCATTACCACTTTAAGTAAGATCGATTTATTTCAAAGATAAGAGAATGAAAAGATGGATAACTGTGAATTCTTCTGTTTAACTAGGTTGAAAATAATCTACCATCACATTTTATTCAATATTAAGGACCCTTTTATCTATCGTTCTTTTTATCACCCCATTCACACCGCACAACGTTATCTTCTTACTTAGTTAATTCGCTATTTATTATAGTACCAGTCAATTTTCACACTGGATAGTATCAATATCCGTTCAATTCGAAAAATGTCAGTTTCAATTAAGCAACTGTAACAACTGTTCTGTTAAAATATTGGAAACTTGTAACTGCAGAACCGAAAGAAAATTAAGTATCATATTATCGATTTGTACGAAGGCATACAGGGTTGTACTCTCTATATAGCTTTTACTTCTCTATTATTAATCTGCTCTTCAACTAACTGAGGATGGAAATTATAGTCGGTTTGACATATTTTTGATTATCCAATTTAAGAGCCGCTTTTAATTTATAGAAACAGATATCTAACATGAAATAAGGGGTCTTTTGAAGATTAGTAACGCATATGGAAAAACCTAAAATTTTAAAATATTTAAACAAAATAATTCAAAATCAATTGTCTAAAAGGAATAGTTAGAAAATTATCCTACCAAATAGTTTTGTTGTCAACTTGTTGAGTTAGAGCAGA
This sequence comes from Lydus trimaculatus, assembly GCA_037414755.1. Classification (NCBI taxonomy): domain Eukaryota; kingdom Metazoa; phylum Arthropoda; class Insecta; order Coleoptera; family Meloidae; genus Lydus; species Lydus trimaculatus. The sequence goes on along the minus strand of JAZBGY010000099.1, from coordinate 31,320 downwards.
AAATAGTTTTGGCATATAGCCAATAATTTATCGGGAAGCAAGTAAACCATCATCATCCAGATGTTATCATAATTTATGATACAAAAGGTTTGTAGATTTTACAATCAAACTGTTATCAAATAATAATTTGCAATACGAGTAGAAAACATAGTAGACCTTTAGACGATGATGATAATTTCGAAAAAGAGATACTAGTTAAGTCTAGTGGCTACATCCCGTATAATGAATTAAATTTAATCTGTACAGATCACGAACTTCTATTAAACTGGACTGCTGATTGCATATACCACGCTATTCATCTTATGACACCACTGTAGTGGCTGCAGCGGCGGCCTTAGTCCTTTGTCAGTGTGGAACGAAATTCCCGTTCAGCACCCTTCAATCGACACCTTTCGAATCAATTATAATTCAGTTTTTATTAAATAATGGATAAATTGGAAATGTTGTTCCTCACGATTCGCCCCTTCCCACCCAACGTTTAGAGCGACCGCTCTACTCGCTCTACCCCTGAGTGGCCGCCATGTTGAACTATGTATGGAGATTTTTATTATGTTTGATTGCAAACCTTAAGTTACTGACAAAATTGACGTTTTAAGTCACTTTTGTGTAAATCGACTCTTGAATTGTGTTGAATTAACTGAATATTTAATCGAGGCATGCACTAAAACTGGACCTTGGATAATATTCAAGAGCTATATTGCTTAATTATTGTTAAGAATGAATAAAAATAGATTCGTTTTTGTCGATTTGGCACTTTGTTGCCGATTCTCAGATTTCCAGCGTCAATGCTATTGGCAGTTCAGTTTAATAGAAGTTCGTGGTCTAGCTATAAATCAACAACTTCCTTAATTATATAGCAACTATCCATTGCCAAAAACTACCACGTTTCAAAGAAAAAAATAACATGAAGTAGCTCCTTCAACAATTTTAACAGATAGTCTAATAATCAACGCAATTAATATTGTCTGGAAGTTATATCGTTCCAGTTAATTTTGGTGAAACACGAATTTGCGACATACATCTTCTTTTTAACCCACAGACGTCAATAATATGATTTTAATATAAGTTTTATTATTAATAAGAACCAAAGAAAATTGGAAACGTTTCTTTATAACGGTTGACAAGTTTTCAATTTTCTTACCACTGAAACTGATCTCATTTTATACATTTTTTTATTACGTCTGTTTTTAATGTTCTTCATATACGACCAGGAATATTTGAAACATTTCTAGTACCGTTGCAATGTAACATTCAATAAAATTTTCCATGTCAGTTCATTTATTTCTCTAGTACAAAGTTGATCTGTAATAAACCGAATATTTTTCTACTGCAATAAATTGATTTATTCCAAATATAAATATGTCTAGCATGCGAATGGGTCGATACCGTGGTAGACCAATTTATGGACGTGTAGTACATAAGGCCCCTCTATTACGTATTCAAGATTTAGCAGAACGAAACAGAGCATTTGAAGAGGTAGCAAAAATGTATGGATCAGTTCCACGACAAAATGAGCCCAGAAGAAGAATAACAGCATTTAGATTATCGGGTGGTGAACATTTATTACCGCCACAGAGTGGGAGTTTCCAACATTTGAAGGTAATATTTTACATGAATATAAAATATTTTTATATATTTGAAATTTATATTCGCAAGTAAAAATATGGATGGATAATTTTTTTTTTTGTTTTGTCTATAGGAACTGATTCGAACAGAAAGAGCACGTGAATTACAAGAACAAAGAATGGCAGAAGAAATTGCAGCACGTGAAGCTGCTTTAAAAGAATTAGGAAGGAGTGGTTACCATCGAAGCCAGGCGTGAGTTATTTTCTGTTAATAATTACCAAAGTTTGTTAAGGGAAAACTATATCCTTAAACAAACTATAATAAGCTTTTCTCCTCCCCTAAGTCCTTGGATTATAAGTTGAATTGATTATTATTACCAAGTAAATCCCATCAGATTGCCGGTTAATTTAAGCATTCGTGTTATTGAAAAAATATTTATTTTCTTCAATATTATTGTTTGAATTTCCGTTAATTCGTTGGAAAGATGTAATAATTATCGAATAACTATATTTATTTCAATGATTTAACAAATAAAACGAAATGGTATTCGGTTGTTATTTACCGGAATTTTTAATCTAACCACATTGAATGGGAAATTATCGATTTCGTCACTTGTTGCCATCGTATTGTGGAAAACGTTGAATATTTCGAGACACAAATGGAACTGCGGTTCGTTAACTGTGCATGTTAAAAAAATAAAACGAAACGTGATCCAACTTTATTCACAATTCATCAAATTCATTTCCACTAAATTAACATAATTACAATTTTAAATACTCAAATAAAACTTACAAATTAAAGATTCAAATCATTGACGATAATCTAGAGAAGACAGAATAATTAATTTAACACCAGTAAGACAATTCGCAGTTATTATTTTTTTATTTGATTTTAATAAGGCCACGATTACACAATCAAGTTTTGCTTGTTCAAGTTGGCTTGTACTACATAAAACTTGATGATGTAAACACACTTACAAGCGACTTGTAACAAATTGGATAACTTGTCAAGTTAAATGAATTCGTGAATAACTTGTCGATAAGTTGTCAAGTTAATTCATTGTTTTCACCGAGTGCGTGAAGAACGCAACCTCGAAGCAATTTCTTGAACCAAGCCATTGAACAAGAACTCGTCGTATATGTAAACAGTTTCTTGAAAAAGTATTATACAAGTGTACTACCACAAGTTATAGCTCAAATTTTTGCTTCAAAAAATTGATTCGAGTTTCCGCCATTGACAAGTTATTCAATTTGTTACTAATTTTACTTGATACAAGCCAACTTGAACAAGCAAAACTTGATACTGTAGTCGTACCCTAAGAAGAAAAACATTAGTTAAATTGAGCAGAAGATAATCTGTCACAATTCATTTAAATGTAAATTAGTCGATTATTCCAAAGTTATCCATTAGGCAAAACAAAAAAAAAAACTTTAGAAAAACAAAAATAAATGGAGACGACTCAAAATTTACTCCGCTATTCCGTTGCTTTGAAAATTAAGTTAATTAATAATTTTTTTCGACAAGTATTACAGTTTCAGTACAAATTTGAATCGATAAATTTGTTTAAACAATGTTGTAAGAGCTAATTTAACGAATCTGTATTTTTTTTTGTCAAAAATAAATAATAAATGAAAAAGCGCACCGTGAAAATATTTGAATACAAAGCCCCTATAATTCAATTGGAAACCAACTAATCCTATCGAAGTGTATTGAAATTGCGAATAAAAAAAAATAACCAGCCTCGCCACAGACAGACAAAAACAAATAATAATGGAAAAAAAAACTCGATATTTTGTTGACAGAAATTATCGTGACGTAAATTACAACTATGACATTGATGGTAGAGAAGATCGACATGATGATTATGTAGATCGTGGTGGAATTTTAGCGTTTCCCGACATCTTGGCCCCACCAGCTGGTGTCGTACATCAAGACCCAGAAGATGCACGCTTCATTCAAGATTATAGTTATACTAAAGACAGACCCCGTAGCCAAAGATCTTCATTATTTGACACCAGTTCATTTAATGTAAGTAGATAAAATTCCGTTTTCAGCAATGTAATTAACAATTAACGATAATTAACTTCATTATCATGAAACGTAAACTATTATTAAAGTTCTTTTCTGGCTTATTTATGTATACGGTGCAATTGAATCCAAAAAATAATAATAATAATAATAATAACAAAAAAAATTAATTACTTTCACCATTAACATCATCTTGGGTTGTTGTTGAAATAATGTAAAATTTAGCTTATGTAATGAATCTTTGACGACGTTTTAATTATAAAATTCTAACAGAAATTATTTCTTAGATAATAATAAATGGTAATTAAGGTTTAATTTGAATCTCGTAGAATTTAGCAACGTTCGTAGTTAAATTTCCAACAAGTAAATAGTTTACAGAAAACATTCAATAAACTGGATCTAGGCAATCGACTGTGAGCAGACTTGCCAGATGAAAAAAAACCTAAAGAAAAGCATACACTACTACGATTTATTTGATATTTTTGAAGTTGAACTACTAAGAAAAATTTGCTTAAATTCTAAACATTTTTGATAATTATAATTAAACGATCATTGCTTTTCAATTTAATCATCATCATCATTTGAAAACCTATAAAATGTAAGCCTCACATAGAAGAAATACAGTATGCTGCAGCAAAATAGGGCATGTTCGTTGCCCTTTCTACAAGTGACACATGCCCCTCGGAGATCTACTGCACATGTGCACATCATTAAATTTGACAATTTTTTCAATTTCTAATGATATGCGCATACGCAGTAAGGCTCCAAGGTGCATGTCTCACTATTAAAGACGACAACGAACACGACCTAGGTATAGGAAAGTGCACCGACACTACCCACTCTCATGTCTTCCATAATAGTAGGAATGATATAAAAAGAAATTGGGCAGCCAGAAATGTATGGATATCGGTTGTTGAAGCCACCCATCCCTAGTTGGTTTCTAATATATCATCCCTCGTCCATACATAACAAATGTTGTCTACCTGACCAATATTTTGTAACAGACAATAAACATTTGCTGCCGTTGTCAGGGGCATCAGCATTACGACGTTTTTCTTAATGTACAAAGAGCGATACTGGGGGATGGGCGGCGACAACAACAGCTGCCCGTTGTTTCTTTATAAGAATGGGCAATGCTGATGTTTTCCATTTTTTTACGTATTTTGCTGTCGCATGCTGTATATCCAAGTGATGAGAAACACGGTCCCACTCATTTCATACTACAGACTCTTCAATATAAGTGTTTAATATACAGTAACTATATCTTACTGATAAATTATTGCTTTAGTAGAACTAGTAAAATAACATAGCTATAAAATTAAACAAGATGTTTAAAGCCTATCAAAGTAAATAGTGATTTAGTAATGTATTTTAGTTATTAGTATTAGTGTTAACGTCCTGGTAGGACTTTATTAGGAAATATTCATGGTTGATATGCTTTGTATTAAAATCATTTTTCATTTTGGTAAACACACTTTGTTACATAAGATCCAGTCTTTTGTTACATTTATATTTAATATTTATTATATAACTAAATATCAAAATCGAGAATTGTCTATGTAGCTTGGGAATTTTCCACAAAAATCCGAATGCCTAGCAACTCTGCTTAATGGGGTGTCAAGATTCATCATTATACTGTGTTGACAGTAGATTTTTTTTTTGATCAATAACAAATACACCTTGTTTATTTATAAATTATAACAGTGATTAATGGTCATATTTAATAATTGTGTTGATCTCACGCTTAGAATTTGATTTTTTTTTGTTTAGTATTGCCAATCACCATAATCCTTTAAATAAATAAAAAATCAATTGTGACAGTTTTAAATTAAATTTTTCAAATAATTCCGTATTTATAGTTTTACAGTTAATTGCAAATTGAATATTATAAATGAAATAAAGCCGCAACAACCATCCAACTATGGAATACTTAAAATTTGCGTTTATTTCATTTTCAGTTTAAATCAAATCATGTTTAATTCGCACAGTTATTAATAGACAAGTAAATTTACAAAAACTTTCGATTACAGAGTAATTTTCAAACTAAATTCTCCAATCTCTATGTCGAGTTAAACTTATGTATTGATTGTTACTATAATCTTGGCTCTACATCCAAGCAGAGGTGTATAGTGGCAGGTGCTTCTTGTATAATCGAGATAGGAATTTGTTTTACTTTACTTTACACTCCAATATGACCTGCAGCCGATGAAAATTTCGTACGTGAATAATAATGTTTATTGTAAGCATTTGTACTAAACACAGCTTGAGTCCTACTCATCCTCGGGTATAATCGCGCCTTAATCCAAATAAATATACCGTACAACCGTACGTTAATAGTACAGCGAACGTATGAAAAAATGAAAATAAAAATACGGATAAATAGATATTGTCACCTAAAAATCTCACATTACATTCCTGAACAACTTGCAATCCAGCTCATTATCGCACCCTATTTTGAAGATTTGCTTATTTGTCAGTTCCAATTTATACGACAATCTGTAATCGGATTACTATAGTAACTTGTCCAATCGTTCACGTCAGCTTGAAAAAGTTTAGAAGATATCGACTAGATTCCGAATTAGGCAAAATAAATCCGTTACGCTCTGATCAGGGGTGCGCCAAGGACACTTTGTAAGGTAATTACGCTGTGGTTGAGGTGTGACGGACAGATGTCGGACGGGTAACGTATTGGTGGCGGTAAATGCCGGACAGGTGTTTTGAGGGATGCTGGAGGATGTCGGAGGCGGTGATATAAGCAACGGAGTGAGTAGGGGAGGGCCCAATGGTAATCAAATAACTTTTTAAACATAATAAAGGGAACGGTTGACAAATAAATAAATCTTTAAGGTGATTTTCCGAATCGATGCTAAACTATAATTTATGCACTTTACTATTCTCAAGTTGAACGCTTCAATACATCGCACGAATCTCCAATAAGTTATGACTATTTCAGCTTGATGAATCGTCTAGTAATTTATTGTTTTTCAATTTTTTTACAGGATGATTTCGACGGATTGATGCTGTAGTTTCTTAACCTTTCATTTACTAAAAATTCAAAAAAAAAAAACTAACAAAAAAACGACATTAATTCATTGTTTTATCCGTCATAATTCATACAGCTTGTATGCTTTATACTTGAGATTGACTTTGACGTGCTATTTAAATAAAAATAATCGTATACAAAAAAAAAACAAAAATTATTTAGTAAAAGGTTTATTAGAGGTAGATGTAAAAATTGCGACTATGGAGACTTGTAAATTTTAACAAAAAAAAAAAATAAATAAATAATATGCGAGAAATTCGTTGTTGAAATCTAAAATTTAACAAAAAAAAAATGCATAAGTGTTGTATAGTCTTTTAGAATATGGACTGATTTGGAAAAATATAGACATATATAATATAATAAGAAATAGAAAAAAATCTCCAGAGAGGCCATATCTTTGGATGCTATTTTGAAAACAATTATCGTAGGGCATTTGTCTTAAAATTAATTATGCGATCATGTGAGGCTGGTATGATCCATAATCAAAACGTATTACACGTCTATAATCATTCAATATTTCTCTTATTTTCGCTTTTCAAAATATATCACGATAAAATTGTAATTAGAATCGTTTTAAAATGCATCATCGACATTCCGTTAATTACTTATTTTTAATTAAAATGAGCCCGTTACGTAACATATCAATCAATCATCTCATATCGGTGAAATAGTAATTTTTCTATTTTCTAAACAATTTTATTGTTAAAAACAGTCGTTTAACGCTTATTTTCTAATGGTAATGATGCATATGAGAGTTCATATCAAAATTAATACAGATTTTTTAAACATATCTGGTTGAACTTTTACAACATATCCACTATTGATAATTATATCAAAATGGCAGCCAAATATTGCTGAAAATTCAGGCCTATTTTATTAACATATTTAATAAAAAAAAAAAGATATCAATTTTTCCAATTATAGTTAAATTTGACTGTCGTTGGTGAAATCCACCATATAAGTCTTCCCTTAGAAATACAATACAAATGAAACACAAATAATATATGACATTAAATGACAATTATATGTTTCTAAAAATTCATGATTATTTTGTTACTTTAAACGAATGAAAGAGGTATATATTTTGGTATTCTATAATCAAGTCTTTATCAACAATATTGGTGATTGTTTTTAGAACATATTTGATGGTAGATAATAATGATGAAGACTTTATTTTACGAATACCAAATGGGTAATTTACATTAAACCAAGTACAAACAATATACAGGCGAATTTGACTAGAAAATTCAAGAGAAAAAAGTCTAAAATCTTAAAGTAATCAAAATTGTATTGTGATGAATCTGACAATAACACATTTCCTGTCTATTATTTTCGAAAAATAATAATAATAATCATAATAATAATAATATTAATAAAAATAATAGTAATAATGTTCTAATATGACTATATGAACTATTTTTAATGCAAAGATTTCTTGAATTGATTTAAAGTGCAATTTTAATGTTTAGAATTAGTTAACTTGCAATGACAATAATATATTGGTCAATTTCAATTACGCTAATCAGATAAATAATTAATTTTCAAATTACTATTAATGATTGATCGATTTTTGTATTGGTAAATGTCAGGGCCAACGTTTTTCCAATATAATTACCGATTTTAATTACCAAAATTAATTGCAAAAGAAAAAAGAAAAAGAAAAAAATCATAATTACTAACAATATCTAAATATTTATGTGTATGTATTTTTAATAGATAATTATTCCGATAAAATGCATGTTTCTATATGTGTTTAAAAATTGTAACGCTCTTTTTTGTCCCTCTTCATAAATATCAAATTAAAATATATATTTATTATGTATTCTGTGATGTTTGAAATACTGACAATACTAGATAACACCTGTATGGGGTCTGAATTTATCAATTATCACTTATAGTAGCAAAATTATTTTATATGTAATATTTGTATGTACGTACCTCTAATAAAATAAATTATATTAGCAAGCATTCAATTTATTGTATTTTTTTTTTTGTTTGTTATTCCATTATCATCCTATTTGATTAAATTACTTTAATCATTCCTAGATTCACTTTATGTAATTATATTAGATCGAAAAACATGAATCGTGAAAAATTTAATTATAATCCTCCTGTGGAAACTAACGGAATGGAAATTCAAACAACCACAACAAATCTCATTTGTAGTTAAGATTAAGGTTTGATACTTATATAACATGAGAGTTGGTATACAGCCGACCATCTAAAGAATTGAGAATAATCATAATTAGTAAAATTCTAATTTGTGTTTCCTCAAAACAGTAGAAATACTCTAAAGTTTTCGATTATCTAACGCAATTCATATTTGTCTATTTTCAAATAATAATTTACCTCTGTGACAGAGTCGGCTTTAGGAGGATGCGAATTTGGGCCACCACCATGTGTATGCTTCCTTGCAATGTTTTTGCACGACGAAAAATTCTCACTCCAGACGTCAGACTTGTTAAGGCCGGTCCTGATCTCTGCCATAATTCAACCACATTCTGACTTCAATCTGAATGTATCACGTCAACTTCCGGCAGTCGCGGTTTCAGCTTATAAAATTATGGAGACACAATGTCTCTCTCGTCTCATTTTGACATATACTAACACTATATGATTAATTATCTGATTAAGTTTGCACTGTTCGTCTTGTCCTTATACTTGTAGATACGTACACAAACGAGTATACTTGGGTCTGGCTGAAGTGTGCTTGTATTCAGAACTCTATAAGCATCATTTCTAGTTGAACCAAAATTGATTTAACTAACTTAACTTGAAATTCAACATCTGTCAAAGAGATAATTTACAATGAATTTCGTGGAATATCAAAAAATTCAGTGTCATACCACGATCTTAAAAATTTTTAAATAGGAAACAGGACGATACACAAAAGTGATTTTCCAGTTATCTACAACCGTTGGAGAATCCGTCAATTTTGCTATTACCGAGATATTTCTCTTAAAACACATCATATTACGTTAAAAAATTGGTTCATTGTAATATGCAACGTGTTGTTTTTTCTACACAAACAATTAACCGATTCGGGGAGCACAACATGTTTCCAACTAGAAGAAATGTACTAAAACTTGCCTAAATTGAAAATCACTACAATTACCAGAAATCATCGTTTGCTGCTTAATGCCGAATTTAAACTATGTGGAAGTCGAATCGAAAAAAATGAGCTTTTGGTGTTAAATATCTCTCAATATTAATTAGAATAGCTATTAAGGCATCCATTTAACGTTAAAACAAAATTCAAATACTTGTATTTAAATATTTTCATTTAATCTATTAAAAAATGGTAAATACTATAGCAATATGTTAAAATCTCACAAATTCATTAAAACGGAAGTTAAACAAAATCAGAAATAATTGTCGTAATCGAGATGAGTCGGTATAAATTACTACTTCTCTTCCTTTATATATAAAGATTTCCTTTTAACTTTAATTAAAGCATGCAAATATCTTTACTTTTAAATTACAATTTAAAAACGAAATTCTAATGAATTCTGTTTTGTTTTATTTTTATTCTGATAAGAATATATATATTCAAATTTAAAATGAAATTGTATAATTCCACAAATTCAAGTTATAATGGAATGTCGTATAATGTTCCTTTATCATTTCGAATTTTAAACAAACCCATTTTATTTAAGACAAGACTAATTTGGCAAATGTTCCCCCAATTATTTATAAAAATAAACTAAATCAATAGAAACTCTAATAAAGGAAACGAAATTTTATTATAAACAATAAAATCGTCTTAAAATAAAATAGATGAGGAAACGAGTTAACTCAGTCCGTCAGGGAGATTTATGAAAATCAGCATCACTGCCTGTGATATATCTATGTTAGACCAATTTAGGACTTACCTGCATCTCTAAATATTATCCACTTCTATTCTAAAGTGTTGCTTATCACTACATAAAAAAAATGTTTACCAACTTTACCGATCAACAGTAGTCATATAGTGATCGTGACAATTTAAACAATCGTATCAATGAAACTCCTACAAAATAATTGATAAAATTAGAGAATATCAGGGACGATCCTACCTACTGTCGAAGTGGTGCGTTGCACAGGGGCGACTAATGGGCTTATTTTAATTTCTAAAAATAGTCTATTGATTTAACTTTTGTGTTAAAGGAGGCGTCCAACTTTGCTGTGGAACATGGGCGATCAAATATCTAGGATCGTTGCTGTTCATAGAACCTTTACGAAAGTATAATAAATAATTTTTGTTACAACTGATAAATAGAGTTACAAATCGGGATAAAAATGGTCGTTTAAGAGAATACCAGCTCGATTATTTTAAAAATTAATAGTATAAACTTGAACGTTCCTATATTTGTTATTGATTAGTTTATGTACTGGAGTGATTATAATAGCTGAATTATCATCCAAATAAGCGTAACATTAGAAATATATTTTTTGTGATATAGTTTATATTTCTTCAACTGTATCTAATAAGTTCGATTCCAATAATTCACGTTGTGGTAACGTTTGCTGATGAAACTGACGAATTAACTGTGCACTCGTTGTGTATCAAATGTAGACAGGATCGTCTTAACAAATTTTAGCAATTATGGGCTAAAAAAATTCTATCAAGCAATTATTGAATAATACAGGGGCCCAATTAGCCAATCGAATTAAGGAGGATACTATTCACCCATAAAAATAATTAAATTATCAATAATAAGAAAAACATAACTGGAAAAATATTTCCCCAGGTCGACAACAATAAAATATCGACTTTAAAATATAATGATAATGCTCGTGAATGGGGTGAAAACGTAACAATAGATAACATTCTGAATTCTGGTTAGAATAAAATAAATTTAAAGGTCTAGTGTTAACGAGCTTATTGAAGTTGATGATAACTTCATTACAATGTTATATATTTCAATATATGAGGAAAATATGAAGGAAAATTTAGATAAAGCTAAAATGTTTATGTAACTAAAAAGCAAATAATTATTATAATAATTGCTTTTTACATAAAAGCAGTGATAACGTACAGCCGTGTCGGACTGGCAAGCTTATCTGGCCCACCGGGTAAATTATAATATGTTTTGACCAGGAGCGGATTTTGTTGTGTTGTCGCTCTTCTCATAGTGTCAAAAAATACCGTAAGATTTTCATGAGTAGGCTCATAATAGAGAAGAAACAAGCATTAACCAGTCTTACGAATTCCAAATAAGTTGAAGTGTTTCTGTAGAACTCACTCCAACTTTGTTGAAAGTCATAGAACTGGCTTATGCTTTTTTTCTTTCTATGAGTTTACCTATGAAAATCTAACGGTATATTCATACAACAGGCGGTCATATACAGGTTGAGACATTTCATCCAGGAACATAGAACAGTCTTGAGCGTGAATACTTTTACAAAGATTCTACCAGCTGTTTCATTTCTTGTAGTACCTCCTATGTTCCTAGATGAACTCAACTTGTATACAGGTTGGGATATTTGAAGTAGAAACATTGGAGAAACTACAAGAAATGAAACAGTCTTATAGCCTTCGCCTATTTGTCAAAATATCTACTCACACCCACCCTCCATGAAATATTATACCACCGAGGATTTCTATTCTTTTAACAGATAAACAGATGAGAAGACACTTGATCTCATTATCACAAATTATACGTAAAAACATTTCGATTCCAATAAGTAAGAGAAGGATGAGATTATATTGCTTTAGAGTGTTTCATTTCTTGTAATTCCTCCTATGTGTCTATTTGCAATGTCTTAACCTTAATGCTTGTTTTTTCCCTTTGAGCCGCCTTAGGCCCGGGCCTTGCGGGCTGACTTTGGCCCCACTTATAAGTATATTGGAGAAATTTTAATTCATATATTCTGTTCAAAAAGCTATATGATTTTGTTGGTTCAACCAGGTGCCAAATTTGCGGACCCACCGAACATTTTCCCGGTTGCCCGATGGCCCAGTCCGACACTGATATACAAATATATTTATGTAAAATAAAACAGATAATAAACGTGTTAGAATGTTTATCAAAACTAACACCGCCCACAAATATTGATGAAGTAAACCTACACATTTTCATTTTATTCATTTTATCAAAATTAAATTAAATTCGTAAAGATAACTGAATGAATATTAAAACCAAATTGACATAAAAATAAAATTGTTACTTAAATTTAACGTAAATCATTATTACAGGATATCCCATTTAAGTTCCCTTGTCTTCTATATCTTAATCTTAATAATAAAACTACTGGTAGTAATTAAAGATAACTATCTCAAAATGTCAAACTTCATCTTACAATAAAAACCAATTATTCACTTATTGCTACATGAACAAAAAATCGACCATTATCCGAGCACCAGACTGTTACTTCCGAGTGCTTTGAAACAATCACTTTTCCCTCATTGTTTGAATGATACTTAATTTTGGTGATTCAAGACAATTAAGTACTTTAACTTTAATATTATTTACCAGTTGCGAAAATCTGGTCATTACATCTGGTTATTAGTAACACAATTTTAGGTCTTATCAACCTATCGTCTTATCATTACTTATAACAAAGTTATAAGTACAGTTACGTTAAACTTCATCCTTGAAACACTTCTAATCTAATGAGAAAACACGTAAATATTTTTTCGGACTTCGTTAAACATCTTTCGCATTTCAACATAATTAAATTCTGACTACAGCGTAACAATAATAATGAATTCTCCTTAAACGGAAACGGATCGAAAATTCTAACAAAATTTTCAAGTAAATGATCTATCATTGGTGAATCACTAACTAATTGATTTAAAGTCCATTTACAGTGTGTTCAAATTTAATTCGTAGAGTGACTATCGATCAGTTTATATATACCACAAATCTGGAGGAGCAGTAATACTTATTGTTGAAGTACAGTGGCGCAGCCAGAAATTTTGTTGGAGGAGGGCTGTATAATATTGAGCTTATCATATTTGTAGCTTTATCCACAAAGGATGTATGTACATACATACCCCAAACGATGTCAACATTAAATAACTATAGTTTCTCATTATAGCAACAATTACGGTTATGTTCGATCAAAATTCCCCCTTTCGCTGCGCTACTGCTGTAATAGTTAACTGCTTAATAATTAAAGATAGAATACAATCGACCCACCACACAGATAAATCAATAATGTATGTTTTTTGATAATAAAACACATTTATTACCCGATTCAATGTCACTCAGTGATTCATTGCTGTTGATTGATCTAAAATCGAATCGGAACAAGTAACTGAGTTTACGATCGAAAGAAATCTACACATATATAACATGGATTTATAATCATTTTCTTTTTTATATCAAAAGTAATAAAACAACAAACATTTTTATTACATTCCGAATGCTGTATTCTATAAAATAGAGAATATCGGTAATCTAATAAGTTCTATAAATTCTTGAGTTATGAAATTATAAGATAACCGACATTGATATACAAATTAAAAATATTCCATTAAATTAAAATTGTGTTTACATTTTACATACAAACAACAAATTGAAAACGAAATTGTAAACCTCTTGTTGTGTACATATTATGTTATTTCAATAGAATCGAAAATAGCTGCAAAATATTTTTGTTCGATTTCCAAGTTCTTAGTCAGTATCGATAAATTCCACAATATATTCGAATAGTGGATAATAAGAAATTCAAATCTACTACCATGTGCTCTTATGTCGATAATAATAAAAAAATGTGTCATAAAATATCGTAATAATTCACAATTGTTGATATTTTGCATTACATTGGTTTCAAGTTTTTTTGAATCACGCGCCTCAATGTTATATCACATCTCGGTGTTGGCAACTTGATTAAAATTAAAACATTCGTTAGAATGCTAGATTTACAATATTGTCTGTAGAATCATGTGTAACGGAGAAACTTATGGTTCTACATCGTCTGTCTCTTGTTCGCCAGTTATACCCGATCTTGACTATTCCAGTTATGTATAGAATTCAATCAGTCCTAAAGAGAGTGGAACGGATTGCCAGTCCTTGAGTCTCTACTAGAGATATGCAGGTAGGTAGAATACGCTTCGACCACTGCGCATCCAATATTAATGGAACGGCATGGTGGCAGCCATTTTGCCGGTGTTGTGTCAAATAAAGTGTATCTATGATGTTACATTTTTGATATTTTTAAAATACTTAATTTTTTGTAACATTGATTTTGAGTTTTGATTTGCATTTATTTATTTAAAGTGTTAATAGTTGATAACCTTTGTTTATTTTGCTGATTTAAAAAAAAAAACTTATTGTAAAAAAATGTTGTGTTCTGTACTCGCAGAGATGTCCCAATAATAGAAGGTTTAAGCCTGAAGGGATATCTCATCCCACGTAAATATTCGTTATTTTAAAAATTAACAAATAGACCTATTTAGGCTTTTACGCTTTATATTCGAATTACATATTTTAGTTTTCCTCGATGTGGTAATTTATCGAAAACGTGACTATAGGTTTTGAAGAAAAACATTGAAACATGGACCTGGTCAAAGCATAAAGTTGTTGGTTATTTTCACTTTTCTCCCGACGATTTCATTAGCACAGTGGGAAAAATGTTCTGAAGATCATTGCAATATATAGTCGCATCGGTGACTTAAGAGACTGACTTTAGTAATAAAATTAAGGCACAATAGATTCGGTATAAAAGAACTTGATAGGGGTGTTGAAATATTGCCAGTAGTAAATTTCAAAAATTTGTCTTGGGCAAACATAAACAGATGTTTTTGTATAATTATGCAAACGGATGGAACTCTCACAAAGCAGGTAGTTTTTCCACAAAAATCATTACAAATTTTTGAAATTTATTACTGGCAATATTTTAGCACCCCTATAAAATTCTTTCATACCGATCTATTGTGCCCTAATTTTATCGCTAAAGTCAGTCTCTTAAGTCACCGATGCGACTATACCCAACATTGCTGGTTCTTCTAATATTTTCACAACAATATCTTCAAAAAATTCAGTGCTTTCATGCTTTCTATTCAGAGTAATGAATCTCAAGCATGTCGACAGAAAAAATGGTACTTATATACATTTATTATAAGTTAAGTTAAACAAATGTTGCAATTTGTTTTTTAGTGAGGTGAATAACCTTCAGTAAAGTTTTTCAGCGAGTACTGAAGATACTGGGACACAAAAAGAAACCTGTACTTCAGGCACATTCCTTGTCAGAGGAAAATCATGTTTCATTTTAATTAAGGAAGTTTTTCGTTGCTATATATGAATTCGTTTTTTTTTTTTAATTTAGCAAGAAGGTATACTGCCAAAATACAAAGTTCCTTAATTCGAAGAACGTTTAATAATAAAATAAGATTATTTAGTCATCAATAAAAACACGCTTGTAACTTGTAACTGACAATGAGTAAGTATTACATTTATTTTTTTTAAATCATGTCATAGCGAAAGGTGTTTTTAAGAAAATACTACTATATAATAATAATAATATTAAATGATAATAGTGACGTATTTACTACAAATGGATTAACATTTTATTAATTTTTGGAGCTGTAGTTATTCATAGAATTATTCTTTGAACAACTTTCAAGTTTGCCGCTTTGTCTAACCGGCAAAATGGCGGCCTTCAATTTTAGTAAGTTGGCGCAGGTTGAAGCCATATACTTAAAATAACTATACCGATTTTGAACATATGCGCAATCATTTGACGCAGGAAATAAAAGGAGATAGAATCGACGCCATTTTGATGCTTCAGTGTCGTTGTGTCTCTGTTTTGTTTATTACAATTGCGTCATTTTGTTCCAATTTGGTCATTTTCAATTATCCCGCGCGCGAAAAGTAGCTGTTCACTAGGGACATTTCAATTTACAACTAACGATTCAGACAACGAAGCATCAAAATGGCGACATCCACTATTTCTGGTGTCGGAAACCTCTCTTGCGCGGTATATTTATATATAAGTATGTGGTTGAAGCGTATTCTCCCCAGACGGCGGACACTCCTTACCCCCACCATACCTTTTTTTGTCACAGTTTCGAGGCCTTTTCTTTTACCAACATAAACGATTTTAAATATAAATATAGCTGAATAAATTAGAAACAGTGATTATGGACATTGATTTTGTTATATAATCTGCCATTTGATAATAGAAAACATTATTCTCATCTCATATTGCCATTTTTACAGCGCTGAATCTAAAATAAAACTTGGGTATAACTGTTAAGTTGGTAAAGGAAAAGGCCTCGAAACGCCAAATCTCGAGTCAAATTTCTCTGCTATTGGAAACTCTAGCGCTTGAATACGCCATCTGGCGGACAAAAAAGAAACTAGTTTATTTAGGTCATTATTTTTTTGCTGACTGGAAATGCATTTAAAATGGGCAATGTTTACGAATTTATTATAAAGGAACTATTAAAGATAAATAGATAAAACTCAGTATACACCTAAATATATCCTTAATTAACTAAAAGGAAAAGTCAGCATATTATTTGGTACTGTAGAAAGGCTGAGGGGGCTGTCTGGACGAACCATGCAGCTTTGGTGGCATGAGTGGATGTTGAAAGTGCCAGAATCTACAAAAATTCTCCAAAATAAAAAAATCGGATAGTTCTATAATCGGCAAATGTTTACGCATGAAATAGTCTAGAATAAAAAATATACAAATTTTTTTGAGTGAGATACGGTCATTCAAAAGGAAAAAACATATTTTCCCATAAACAGTGCCGTTTTTCTGCTAATATATTGAAAGTTTTTTACTATTCTGGACGAATTTCCTGGTTTGCATAATTTCTAGAAGCTTTAGAACCTCAATCGTCTACTCATCGGACCAGGCTGCATCGTGCGTCCATTTGACATCCTCGAGCCTTCTGCAGCACCAAATAAGATGGCGACTTTTTCTTTTAGTTCATTAAGAATATATTTATATGTATTGCTGATTGTAAATTGTGGGTTTTATCAATGTATATTTAATAGTTCCTTTGCAAAAAATTCTTGAACATTTCCCATTTTTCAACACCAACAAAGTAGAAACCCGCTTAAAACCTTCACCACCACTAAAATTCTGGTAGCAAGATTGTGTGTATGAGCAAATTTAGCAATTTCCTGTACTAAAATCTTCATTTGTATAAATATTTAAATCAATTATAATAATACATATTTTAAACAATTTCAAATTATCCCAAATAAACTAGTACAGTTTTTCACCACTAGGTGAAGCCACGCCCCCTCTAGAGTTCCCAATACTAAAGCATTGAGTGTCCAACGCCTGATTCTCCCTACCTCCATATCTCTGGTCTCTACTGCCTACGTAAATAAGTGTACTTTCTGTTGATCCTCTCTCACGGTTAGTTTTGTTAGTAAGTTTGTTTCGTTTAAGTTGTTGCAACTGTTGTCTTCATTAAAATTGACATTGTTTTTGGTAAATCAAGTGACAAATGTTTTTATAAATAAATAAATTCGTATAAATATAACAATTTTTTTTAGTAATGTTTAAACCAATTTAAAGTCTTTTTTTTTTTTTTTGAATATATATATTATTTATTTATATTTTTTATAATTTCAAGTTATTTTGATAGAAAAAGATGCATTTTTCGATACCTGATACAGAAGAATTAAATAAAGGAAATGGGTCAACATATATTGTATGTTGTTATCAATATGATATTATTTTTTGTTAATTTTGTGATAAATCGCTATTAAATTAACAATATTTTTAGGGTTATAATATACATATAAATGGTGTATTTCATTGTACAGTACGTTATAAACAATTACATAATTTACACGAACAATTAAAAAAAGAATTTGGTAGTGATAATGTACCATCATTTCCGCCTAAAAAACTATTACCATTAACTGAAAATCAGTTGGAGGAACGTCGTGCTTTATTAGAAAAATACATACAAACCGGTAAATTTGTTAATTATTATTATTATTATGATTATTATTCAATAAATTAATAAAAATTGTTTTGAAGTTGGTCAAGATACAAAATTAGTCACATCTGATATATTAATTGGATTTCTATTATCAGCCCAACAAGAAACAGCATCTGAAATAAAACAGGAAGTTAATTTAGATATTTATACAACAAATAATTATCATATACCAATAACAATAACAACATTTGATCGTACTGAACAAGTATTATTGAAAATATGTAAACATATCAATTTACCTAAAGAATATGCTCAATATTTTTCATTATATTTAATAAAAAAAGATAATATCGGTGATGTTGTATTTTTGAGGAAATTATTAAATTTTGAATCACCATATATGTCACATAAAACAATTAAGGATGCTAATAAAATTGTGATACGTAAAAGGTTTAATTATAATCAATTTTATAATAATAATAATAATAATAATAAATGTAATTAATTACAGTTACTGGGATCCAAATTATGATTATGAATTGATGACAGATCCAGTTGCATTAAATTTATTATATGTACAAACAGTAAGTGATATTGAAAAAGGTTGGATATTATATTCAAAAGATATTAAAATTCAATTAACAAATCTACAAACACGTTTAGCTAAACGTGAATATATTGAATTAGCACGTACATTAAAATATTATGGTTTTATGCAATTTTTACCATGTTACTGTGATTTTCCAAAGTCTCAAACCAAAGTTCTTATTGCAATTGGTGATCAAGAATTAAATATGCGAATTATTAGTCCTGGACAATATGTTAAAGAAGGTTGTTTTAAAGTAACAAGAATGAGATGTTGGCGTATCACCGCTACACATGTAATATTTAAATAAATTTACAAATAGGGGAAACTCGATTAAATTCGTTATATTAAACACTATTTTCATCATAACATCCCCAGATTAAAAGAATCAAAAACGGGGTTTGTGTTCTGAAAAAGGCACAAACTATGCACTGACAGTCCAAATTTTTAATTTTATTGTAGTCCGAAATCGACTTCAATTCTAACGTAAAACTTCTATAATTCCGTGATAGTCTTAATTTTATTGAAGTTTAATTAATCATCTACATCTGTACAGGGTGTCTCATTTTCGATGGTATTTAAGGTAAACTCCTGTAAGCAGTGATCGAACAAAATAACTGATGGCACATTTTCGGGCTACTTTTTTTATGACTAATCAAATCAGATTCTCGCGATATTCTTTTGTTTTTGAGTTATTAAAGTTTTTTTGACTTCTCCACTATTTTGATGATGCTCTGTATTTTGCATACTTTTAAAAAAATTTGGAAAAATTCTCATTGCTTCTGATACAGTTTTTAACGCAGATTTTATCTGTTTTATCTATTTTTAGAGTAAGTTTTACCGTTTTTCAGATACAACACAAACTTGTATTTATTTTAATGGGAACCATAGGGAATTTTTAGGTTCTTTTTTTGTGATTCCAAATATATACAAGATTGGTGGCTCAAGCGTCGCAGTGATTCGAGATCTGCATGTGTAGAAAAGGGACAGAAATAAACGTTTTAAGAACGTGTACTGCCTTTTTGACTGCCCCAAGGTACTACTGAGGTGTCACCGTGTACGTTCTTAAAACTTTTATTTCTGTCCCTTCTCTACAAAATGTTCGATCTCGAATCACTGCGACACTTGAGCCACCAACCCTGTATATAGTTTCCTATAGTTATTTTCAATAATATGAGCATTTTTTTTTTTAAATCCGATATTACAGGTAAAAATTAAAAAACTATACACAAAATAAACGTAGAGTGCTATGGAACAATTGTTTCTCCCACTTGTCAAATGATTACTAATTTTGATTTTTTACAATAATTATTGCATTTTTCACACAAAATTTATGAAAAATATTTGTTATAAAGCTTTTCTGGATAGTTCGTCTGCGGATCCAGAGATAAAACACACCATAATCCAAAAAAATAAGCAAAATCAGTAATTACTTGACAACTTGAATTTGTAATTGTTTCATAGCACCCTACGTTCATTTCAAATAAAGCTGTATCGTTTTTACCAGTAGAATTTCCTTTTCTGTTGTGACTTTTGTTGTTGAAAATAACTATAGCAAACCATATATTTACGGAATTAGAACAAAATAGGAAATCTAATGAACTATAAATTAACTATAGTTCCCATTTAAAAAAATACAAGTTTTTGTTAAATCTCAAAAGTGGTAAAACCTACTCAAAAATGAACAACGCAGGTAAAATCTGCATAAAAAACTGTATTAGAAGTAATTAAAATTGTTCCTGTTTTTTTTTTGAAAGCATACGAGATATAAAGCATTTTCAAAATAGTAGAAAAGTCAAAAAAGTTGAATTACGCGAAAACAAAAAAACATTGCGAAAATTTGAAGACAGCATCTGATTACTCATGAAAAAGTAGCACGCCATCAGTTATTTTGTTCGATAACTACTTATAGGAGTTTACCTGAAATACCATCAAAAATAAGACAATTAAAAAAAAAAAATTAAATATAGATTATAGTGATGTAAATTTAGGCATTTAAAGTGGGGCTTCTTTTGTCAGCTTATGCCGTTTACCGATTTCACCTTTTTTTTTTCTTCAAAATTTCCTTTGTAAGTCGCACATAAATCATCGAAGCTATCACAAAATTAGATCAGTGTTACTTTGCGAACATGTTACAGCACAAAATGTTCAAAAATTACCTCAAATGAAAACCCATAAACTTCTTTTTTTGCGTATCACGAAATTGGTCGAGTTTCTCCTATAAATCGTTAGATAATTAACGAATTATTTGTAGAATAAACCGGATATTGCAACAAATAGTCATATGAATATGAATTCTGGTTTAGAATTATCATTTGAATATTTAATGTCAAAAGATAAATTACAATGGATAACAATAACAAGTGAACAAGCTATATTAATGTCGGTTTGTCTTCAATCGTTAGTTGATGAATTATTAATGAAAAAAAATGGTATACAAAGACGTCAAAGATCGATTAGTAAAAAAAATTTATCATATATGAAAAGGGATGGTTCATTTCATTTGATCTCTTTAGAAGAAATCGATACAGATCCAAAAGTAAAGTTTTCAATCATATTCATTGATAATAATTATTATTATTTATTTGTTTAAATTAGGATGAAGATGTTCAAAAATATCAGGAATCATTTTCTATTAAGAAATTACAAGAGAAATTCTCTAGTGTATCATTTAAATGTGGTAAAGAATTTATTGAAAATCATGCATTTGAAGGTATCGGTGATGATGATTTATAATTTAAATTTTGGATATTTTTTCGATTATATAAGGTGCTATTTATATTTTTCTGCCATTAATTAATTGTTAAAATAATAATAATAATAATACAACTTAATCGTTTTTGATAAAAATAAGCTAATAAATCAAAAAAAATATATTAAAAATGTTTTAAAAAGATGCGCATTAAATTTAAAAATTAAAAATCAAAAATGATGTATAAACTGAAACATAATAACAAAACAATGGACATGTGCCAACATGGATAATATTAATACAAACAGATATAATATCAATGATAAGACTAATTATTATTTTTAAAAAATTAACTCATGTTACTCAACAAATTTAAAAACTCAACAAAAAAAAAAATACTCTCGTATATGTTGACACATAGAATATATTTTATTTTAATTGAAAATATGTGATTTACATCATGACCACCAGTTTAGCATTGTTTTGCAAAGTGCTGAAATTAAGAGTGTGTTAAACCTACCCCAATTGATTCGGGATTTCTACTGAATTAGACAACTTTTTAATGAACTAACAGCAAAAATAGATACTTGCTGATGTCTGTTGTACAGGATTGGTTTAAAATTTTTGAAGCATATTTTCACTAAACTGGTAGTTTAAGTAATCAATCATCACATCTTTTTTTTTTTTTTTAAAAAACTGCTCAATTCTTTTAATTGTATATTTTAGTACCTGACTGTCAATACGGTATATCATGCATTTTTCAAGTTTGTAAAATTAACGCCTTTTTCTGTATATTATACATAAGATGAATTATAATAATATAAAACTGCAGAAACTTTACATTCCTGTAGTTTCCGATTTGTCCAAATATGTAATTTTTTCATAATTTTTATACATACTGCATTTTAAAACAGTATTTATCTGTATATGTCTTTAACATTAAAATTCTAACCACAAATTTTATGATTATGATCAAAAATAAAACAATAAAATGTTACTTTTATTTCATTGACTTTATTTAACTACCAATTAAGCTTTATCTAACAATTTAATGATTACTTATTGGAAGTTGAAATAACATTCCAATAAAGCATACTTGTATCAAAGGAATAATAACTTGAATTCCATACGAATGTTGATACAAATATGCGAGATTGAGAAAATCAATTTTAAATATGAAAGAATTTATTTACAATTAATTATAATTAGTTGTATAATTTTTATACAATAATTCCAACACATAATGATTATGATACTTGTTAAAACTATTTCATGTGAATTATAGTCATAATATTAGCATAAACTATTCCACGATAATACATTTTTTTTATTTTTAAATTATGGAATTTGTGAAATTGCGTCAAAATTTATAAACATTATAAAAAACACATCAGACATTAAAATGCAAACAGCATCGTTTACATCAGCTGATTTCGGTATTAATTTTTATAATAATAATGTTGACTAACTGGACCCAAAACCAGCCATTTCTATTAGCAAAACACCTCTGGTCCATGCTAAAGATCAACTCAAATATGAAAAATAGAAAATAATATCAACTAAAAATCTATGTATATATATACTATAAAATATTAATTCATTTATGCCATATATGGTAAATATTCTAACATAAACAGGCAAAAAATGATACATCATATCGAGCATATTTTCCGATAAATTAAACTATTCTTAACAAATAACTGAATATTACAATTTTTTTTCCATTTGGTAATACTTGCTAATTTATCAGAAAAACCTACTATATTTCCACTTAGGAGCAATTCTACAAACCACAGTTAAACTCATCTAACAAATTGAGAAAATGCATTTTGCTGTACAATAAATATAAGCTAAAGAGAATATATAGATTTAGGAATAAATTTATTCTTCGGCAAAATGTTCTCAGATAGAAACATAACCTTTTGTATAACTATATTCAAGTACACCTGCAATTTGTAAAATCGACCAATTATAATACATTTAATTTTAATCATTTTTTTCAGGCGAATTCTCTTTGGTCGGTGAATGACTCCTGGATTTACTATTGTCTTTACTATGAGATCTTGAACGTGAACGTTTTGTTCCATTTTCTTTTGAACATGATCTTGATTTAGATCGTTTACTGTGTGATCTAGATCGTGATCTTGATTTTGAAACTTCTTTTGATTTAGAACGTGATCTAGATTTTGAATGTGCTGGGGATTTACTTTTAGAACGATCCCTAGATTTCGAACGACTTGAACGATGAGAACGGCTTCTAGAGTGACTCCGACTACGAGATCTAAATGAAACAAAATTACTTAAATAAAAAAAAAACTATCCATGAGGGGGGGAAATGTACCTGGATCGGGAACGAGAACGGCGACGAGATCTAGAACGAGAACGACTACGACTACTTGATGATCTTGAACGTCTACTACCACGTCGTCGATCTTCAACCAAACGAATTCTGCGCCCATTTAATTCAGATCCATCAAGTTTATCAATCGCACTTTTCATATCACTGTATGAAGCAAATTCAACTACCCTAAAAATAATGAAATTCAATTAGAAACATTGTAGGTACAATATGAATTAGTTATTTTAAACATAAACTCCTCAGTCGAAAAAATTATCAATCATATCATCTTCAGTCCCGAAAGATGGTATTATAAAGTAACATCATGTAATTATTATTGAAATAATAATAAAAAAATAATAATAATAAACTAACCCTTCATTTCTGCGCTGTTTATGGGCATCTGCGTATGTAACTTCACCAGCTTGTCGCATAAAATCTTTAAGGTCCTAAATGAAACAAAAAAAAAACATCATTATTACTAACAAATAAAAACATATTATTAGGAAATGATTCATGAAGAAAGTTACCTGATTTCGGTACTTTGTAAAATCCGAACTTAAAAATAGAAATGTATCGTAAATCTAAAGTGATTCAAGTCAGTTTTTGTACTTTGTTACATTTTGTCGGTAATAATAGTATTTTAATCACACATACACTCTCTCATATCTCTCATACATTTTATAGTCTTGTTTAAAAGCAAACGAGTAAAATGAAAAAAAATTATATACAATATCATCAAGATAATTTTCTGTTAGAAAACCAAAGTTACTAGTTAATGGTTTAAAAATTATATAAAAAAAAAAATGTTAGTAACTTAGTTTCCTGTTTGAAATTCACCTAAATGGAATGTAAATTAAAATCCACTCATTATTAAAATTCTTTCAAGGACAGGAAAAAATAATGTTGAATAATAAAAAGAGGATATTTAACAAACACACTGTGCACTAACCAAATTCAACACAACAAAATGTAACAATTGTGATATTCACATAATTGCGCGTCATGCTAGGGCATTACCTGAGGCATTTGTGCACGAGAAACCAGAACTGTACCAATGGAACGGCGGAAATACACATGACTGCCACTCGATCACATGGATATACCACATTGATTGAGCATTGATTGAGCCTAGAGATACCTCACACTCCAAGGGATTGGGTGCTCTTTACAAAAAAGTATTTTATTTTACATATTCATGTTATAATTTCATTTTCTTATTATTACTTTTTTTTGTTCAAAAAGGAAATTGAAAACAAAAACAAAGGAAGAGGAATGATGGAAAAGGTTAGGAAAATTTCCAAAAGAAATCGTTATGGAATTTGGTCGATCAGTCTTGATGAACCTTCTATTAATGAACAATAATCATCAAATTGTTCATTTAAGAATATTTTTTTTTTGTAGACGAAAAGGAGTGCTTCACACTGATTTGCTCAATATGTGGTTTCACTGGCCGTTCATTTCAACCGTTTTGCCCCAGAGATGGATACGCAACCGTCATGGATAATAAACCATAGTAGACGGAACAACCCTCGTTTTCATTCACATGGCCTCTACTTGGTTTATGGCAACAACCCTCATGGTTTGATATGATAGGAAATCTATGTTTAGGATTATCACAGGACCCTCACCAAAATAACTTTAAACTGGCAAACATGCACTTTTTTCTCTTTAACTCTTTTTTGCATTTTAATTTATATATATTTTTTTTTAAGATTCTAAGCTTAACCTGAATTCAAGCCTTAGTTACCTGCCAGCTGACTCGACTTGAAAGATTCTCCACTATCAATCGATATTCTGTCCGAGTCGGTGGGCCGTATCTAAATAAATTATGAAATAAATCAAACATTTTGTATTGAACAGTTTATCGTAAAATTACTTATCACGACTACGTCCTCTTGATAAGCCATAGCCACGCCCTCCGCCACTGCCTCGCCATTGATCACAACCCCGTGGTGTGCCTCTAGCTCTTTCTACTGAAACTCTGCACAAAATCAATTAATAAAAATAATTCAAATTGATATTAATTATTGAAATACCTTTCACCAAGCAATTCTTTACCATTAAGTTCATATACTGCATCATCAGCATCTCTATAATCATCGAATTCCTGAAATTATGTTTTTCATTAAATTACGATATTACTATAATAAATACAATTTTAATTTACCACAAATGCAAAACCATTTTTCATTGCTACTTCTTTAATTCGTCCATATTTGCGAAAAAATTTCTCAATATCACGTTCTCGTACTCTGTACGTTAAACCACCAACAAACACCCTAGTACCCATCTATGACAAAATTAATTATTTTATAATAAAAATAAAAATTGTAATACTTTAAAATTGATGTTATACAATGACCCCCATATGAGAAAGTATCAAATATGGAACAGTGAAAGTACGGCACGTGTCTTAATTTATTTCTTACAAGAAAATTATACGCAAAATTAAAACATTCACAATTAATTAAATTCATAAATTTCAGTGAGGCATACGAAATTTTTGCAGCCATTTTATTCGGCATGTTTATTAATTATCAACGAAAAAACATGAAAACGAAAACCTCACAAATGCTTAATTTCAGTAAAATAATAAATTATTATTATTTTATTGTCTAATAAAATGGATTGATAAGAATAAACAAAACATAAAAAATTAATGATAATTGCATTAATAATTACCTTAAAATTGAATTTTATTCGACAACAACTTGCAACCTCTTACTTCACACAACTCTTACAGTAAAATGGCGGAATAACACGTTGATATAACACATGCGCTTCAAAGTTTTGCGCATGACAATTGTTTCTGAGAAAGTAATTTCCGTAAAAATTTATAAAATACATAAAACTTTCCATCAAAATTCAACAATATTAATTAATAAAATTATTTATTGTAGTAACTTTTCGGTTTTTGTGTTAATTTGTGTTTTTTTAATGGTTCACAAGACAATAGCATAGTTTGGGTTCGAGATTAAGAGACGCAGCGGGAAATATAAATTACGGAAATGGTAAATTGTAAAATTAGGACATATTCATAAAAAAAATTTCCTGAACGTGTTCAAGTAATTGTTTATCATATTCAGCGTACATGTAAAAAAACAGTTAAAACATGAGTATTTTGTTAGTTATTACTAGATAACTAATTAAATTATCTAGATAAGTAAAGCAAATAGCGCATTATGAATCTAGGGAATTTTATTTTAACACTAAAAAAAGAGCGTCTAACGTAGAGATTTTCTATGGCGTTAATCGACGTTCAAACTGGGATCAAACCAGTGATATGGAGGAAGGGACAATACAAGGACTAATCGACCAATGCTTTATTTAGCGGCTCCTAATACAGGCGACCAGTAATATCACTACCATCTTTATATCTATTTGGCCGTCAAATTTCAGTTGGTTCACAAACATCTTGATTTTGAATCCGCCATGTTAAAATAGATTGCCGTATAAAATGCATTGCTAATGTCTGAGCCGTAACGTCATTCCACTAGATAATAGATTTTCATAAGAACAATCAGTCCTAAAGAGAGAGGAGCGGGTCGACAGTTCTTGGGAAGAATACGCTTCAACCTGCACCAACTTACTAAAATTGATTGTTTTTATCGATGACTAAAGCTGTGTTCTTCCGTTCATAGTTTCGGATCATGATTTTGGAATCATGATCTCTTAATCGTGATTCGATCCAAGTTGCAAGAAAACAACTTTTTCTGTCGGTTTGGATCACTACACGCGATATATAAATATAACGATAATCATAACCTCAAACTTCATTTCCAATGACTGGATTGTGCAAAATACCGCCCATACATATAGTTTCGTTTCAAACAGCGCAATTTCTACTTTATTCAATCATGATCCATTTATCGAATCACAAAAATTCCATGTTCCGGAGGGGTAGGGGGATTACGGATCATGATTCGTTTTGACACAATACCAAGTTTCAAAAGAACACCACCTGATCCAATTGAACGCGTTTAATAGCGTTTGGATCCAATTAAGCAGAGCGAAAAATCACAGCTTAAATAATCTTATTTTATTATTAAACTTTCTTTTAATTAAGAAACCTTGTATTTTGACAGTATACTTTCTTGCTAAATAGGAAAAAAAAGAGGGTTCGTGGTCGCCTGGTGCGCTAGAAGTGAAACTTCAAAGATAGAGTAAGGGAAATTTAAACAAACAATTGAAATAATTGTATCCTGAGTTGAAAATATATCTAAAAGTTGCCAAATTCCGGCGTAGTAGTCGAACTTTTGACAATGAGACTTAAGGTGAGAGGAAGGTAAGAGGGACCCTACGATTTTGAGTTTTTTCCAAATTTTTTGATAAATATCGATAGATCAGGTCTAAAAGACACCCACTAGGTGAGCTTAAACTTGAAATTATCAACAATAAATAATTTATTTACCAATAAACATTACAAAAGTTAGTGGCAACGTCGCAAATATCAATCTAATGAAGGTGGCAACATCGCAAATGACATTTTTACTTTTTACGGGTGTTCAGGGTTGAAGTCAGGATCACAGTGTTATTTATTTCATGAAATTTTAGTGAATTTCAAGGCGATTATAGTTCAGAAAACCTTAATCTACCTATAACCAATGGCTATTTGTATACATAAATTGCGATATGGTGATCCTAACTACAACCCCGATGACTTGTAAACTGCCATTTGCGACGTTGCCGCCAATGTTTATTGTTAAATAAATTATTTATTATTAATAATTTCAAGTTTTTCCTCATCTAGTGGGTGTCTTTTAGAGCTGATCTATCGATATTGGTCAAAAAATTTGGAAAAAACTCAAAATTGTAGGGTCCCTCTTAGCTTCCTCTCACCAGACTTAAGAATATGTAATAACGCCTAAAAGCCTTAATGGATCTATTTGTTTATTTTTAAATACGTGTAAAAAGATATCCCCTCAGGCTTAAGCCTTCGCAATTACTGGAAAATCCCTGTGTACAGAACACGACATTTTTCCACAATTTAATAAGTTTTTTTTTCGAAAAACAGCAAAATAAACAATGGTCGTCAACTATATGGACAGTTTAGTTGACAGAGTAGTCCGCAAAATGGCTGCCACCAAAATAGTGTGCGCAGTTATCGAAACGACGAAACGTATTCTCTCTTCCTCCATATCTCTGATTCAATCCTATTATCGGCCGATGATAAATCGTTCATACGCGCTTATTGTTAGACTTACTATTGCTTTGTTCATTGAAGTTCGTTTATGTTCGTGAATTGTGATAATTCACAGTGTATACGTTTCGGTGTGAACGTATCATTAGAATTACTTGATGTGTTAGATTTGTTGCTATTCGTCTACAGTGCAGCCAACAAAATTCAATCAAACTCAGGACAGAATTTGTGGTTATGTGATAAAAATAAATAAATCAATGTAACGTAATTATTTAATAATAAAACGATTAATTGCTAATTTTAAAGTGATTAATACACATTATACAATGACACGTAATGGTTATGATAAAAATTTTAAAATATTAATAGGTAATTATTGAAAATTTAAATATTATTTGAAAAAATTTCATTAATTACATTTATTGTTGTTTTATTCTTAAATAGATAATAATCCAAAATTAAGACAACAATTGAATGCAAACACATCAAAACCAGTACATGTACAACGTGTTGAAGGTGCTGTACAATTAAACAATTTTATTCGTGAAATTGATAGTCAACTAGAGGATAGTAGTAGTACAAGTAATGATTCATTTGATGTTTCAAATACATTAGAAGATCTAATAAAAGGTATTTAATAAAATAATATTAACGAATAATTTTAATTTAGAATATTTATAGATTCAGAAACACATTCAACCAAAGATTATTACAATTTAAAAAATGTATCACAAAGACGTGCCTGGTTAGCTGATGTTTTACAAGAGAATGCTGATAATACACCAGAAGATGCTCAATATAAACATATAACAAAATTACACGCTTTCCAAAGGCAAATTCGGAATAATAAAGACGTATTTAATGTTTGATTGTTATTTTTGAAAATTTATTATTTTTAATATTTCTAGGCTGATTTCAAACGATATATTTATTACGGTTCTGGTTTATTGAGTGAAATTGATCGTTATCCTGAAATAGAGAAGACTTATCCAGTTAAACCAACAAAAAAACGTCAATATAAAGAAGAAACATCAAAATCACCATTATATCCACCAGAAATGTTGGACGATATATCGGTAGAACGATGAAAAAACACAATTAATATAAAATTATATTTAATAAAATTAATTCGATTTTAGAATGAACCTTGTTTAACTTTATCATTTGATAGTATGATTGATTTTCAAAATTTAGATGAAGATTCAAATATTAATTCGGATTATAGTCAATCAATGAAGAATCAATCACAATTATTACAAATGCATTCACATAATAAAAGGAAATTGAAAAAATTTAAAGATGAAGAATCAAAAAAGAAATGGGAAGATATGATGAAAATAAAACGTAAAAAAATTCTAATTAATATTGCTAAAAAAGAAGTTGGTAAACAACATAGAGCTAAAATGAATCGTCATAAAGAAATGTTAATACAATGTAAACGTGTTGCACAACAATGTTTAAAATATGCACGACAAAAAGCTGTAATTATTAAAAATAATTAATTAAGAATAAATTAATTAAAAATTAATTTCCAGTTACAATCAGCACGTACTGTTAAAGAACAACAATGGCGTATGAAACGTTTATCACGTGAAAATATTGCATATTGGAAACGTTCTAGACGATTAGATCGTGAAGTTAAAAAACGTTTAGAAAAAGAAGCTGAAGAACAACGTAAAATCGATCATGAATTAATTGAAGCTAAACGTCAACAAAGAAAATTGAATTTTTTAATAACACAAACTGAATTATATGCACATTTTATGTCGAAAAAATTAGGTAAAGTATCACCAGAAGAACAATTAAGAATATTAAATCAATTAGATGAAGAACAAAATCCACGTTTAATAACAATTGATGATTATGATAGTGAATTAATGAAAGAAAAAGCAAAACGTAATGCACAAGAAGCATTTCAAAATGAAACAGCTAGAACAAAACATTTTGATTTAGAAGCAAATGCTAATGTTGATATTAACTCAATTGTTGGTGAACAACCACAACCTAACATATTTCTAGGTAAATTAAAAGGTTATCAATTAAGAGGTATGAATTGGTTGGCAAATTTATATGCACAAGGTATTA
>JAZBGY010000098.1:94064-118972 GCA_037414755.1 Lydus trimaculatus | reverse complement strand
TGCTGCAAACTTCATCCTCATGGATAAAAGCCTACTTTACTTGCTTGTTTAATAATATACTATTGTGTGCTTTAAACAATAATGTACAGCCTTTAGCTGATGTTATAAATGCTAAAAGTAGACACTTATCAGTGTACTTTTATTCATCTGATACAACACCATAACAGACTACCGATGGTTTCATAGAGTGCTCAATATTTTCGCATAAGGCTGTATACTATATCTCTCGTGTTAAAAACAAACTTCTTCGCTATCTCTTAACATTTTTCCTTACAAATAGTCAGAACAAACTAGAAAATAATTGCTAAAAGAAATAGGATAGTAAAAAAACTAACTAAAAAAGGTCTCACAAATAACATTCTACTGTCCAGTTAATAGACTCTGAAATATTTAATAAGCTTTTTAAAGTAGAAAGATGAGGCACAAAAAGGAAGAATGAAAAACATGTAACAGAAAAAATAACAACAACAACAACAATAACACCATATACAGTATTTTAATTTAACGTTCATGAATAATTAGAAAGAATGAGGAGAGTTGAAAAGGTCAAAATAATAGAACAAAGTTATTTATTTACTTGGAATTCTCTTACTTAATTAAATATTAAATATTAACGTATAATATGAAAAAAAAAAAACGTACCAATTTTATGTACTTATTAATATTAATATCATAGATTGTCGAGTCTATAAATTAGTAAGAATTAGTATAATAATTTCAAGGCACAGAGGGAGTAGGATGAAAAATAGTCAGAGTTACATTCAAAGTTTGTTTCTAGAAAATGCGATTAGGAGCATCTGTAGTATAGTAGTAGTCTTTATATCAATTATGATGTAAATTATATATATTTATCCTAGTTTGTAAGTAATTGCAAAGTATAAGTAGCAACATGTCGGCAAATTTAAATGTTGCCTTCAATTCCTGGTATTTTCAGATTACTACGAAAATCCTTTTAGGCATGTGTAACTGTAGCTAATGAATTCTATACATATAAATAATTGTTGAATATAGAGAGAAACAAGCAGATAAACCAACTTTCTCTGTCTAACATCTTCTACAATTCAATACAAAATAAATTGATCAACTATTCCATCTCTCTCGGTTTTGCAATAAATGTACATAGGAATAATTAATCTTAATTGAAAGCATACAAAACTAGCAAAATATAAATTTTTCGATTGAAAATTCATATAAAAATGAAATTTTGTTTCATTCAACAAACTATAATGCAGTAGAGTACAGATAGATCAATTATGGTGGATGCGCCAAGTTAAATACAGTAGATTCTCTTTTTCAACTGGTCATCAGACCAACCGGACTCACTGTTTCTTCAGCTGACTAGTGTCTCTCTTAACCGGAGTAACTGTTTGTATGATTCTTTTTAAAAGAAAATAAGTGTTTAGGATGTTGATCCACTCAGTCCCGACAGGATCAGTTAGTTAAGTAAGTCTACTGTAATTTTGCTAAATCGTAATAAATTATTATTTTGCAATACTTACTTCTTCATAAAATCGTAATTGAGGCACGGGAACTTCAGACACGTTCTCGCAGAAGTCTTTAAATAGTAAATAGCCTGTAATGATGACAAAAAAAAATATATAGATATAATTAACAATTCATTTTACCATTCTGAAGAATTTTACAAGTTTTCTTTTTAATTAAAAACAAAGCATGGTAGAGGGAAAAAAGAATAATAAACATCCTTCGAAAATCTTTCATTAAAATGTATGTAGAAAACTTTTAGTTTTTCTTTGTAAGCTATTTTTTTTTTTTCAAACAGATATGGATATTTTCAAATTTAGAATATTGAGTGAGTGTTTGTATTAGAATTGACTATAGGATATAAATATACATACATATAGATATAGAAACAATAAATACAATGTAGGCTGTAATATAAACAGGACTTTATAGTTTGGATTGGATTAGAGAAAACGAGACAAAGGAGGAGAGGAATATATTTATAAATTGATAAATCAGAGGAAAAACATGAAAGAGTGAACAAATCAAAAGGATAAACTGTGAAACAGTTAAGGATATCTAGATTTTTTCAATTATTCCAAAAAAAAAAAACTCGATTTAGATGAGACAGTCTGTATATGTAAATAGGCTATTAAGTGTGTCCATTTCTTTGTAAATTTTTGTTATTTATGCGAAAACTTCTGTTGTTTGAATAATCAAATAGTTTTGATCAACTAAATTAGACTGCCTTCACGTTAACTAGAAGACTAATAACACGTGAATTCGAAAATCTGTAAGAATAAAAAAATGAGCCGATTTTTAAGAACGCAACCATGTTAAACTTGTCGTAACTAAATGAAATGTATTTTCGGGATTAATAAAATAACCAGAGTAAACTCTGAAGCCTTGATTACAGTAAACAAATTTAGTGGCTACTGTATAGTAGGCAATTTAGGTGGGGTGCGCATGCTTTTATTGCTATTCGCTTAGTGATATCGATTACATGACCAAGGATGCGGTAGACCTGACCGAAAACCGTCAAACATGGTACATACATTATAATGTCAACATACATAATGTAGCAATTTAAGTCAACAAACAGTGAATTTACTAGCCAGCGTCTAGAGATAAAATTAGTCCGATGGGCTATATTAAATTTGCAACTAACTAACCAGCGACTTATCCTTATTACACTGAGCGAATCAGATGTCAGCCACTAAATTCGCTCAATGTACTCGAGGCTACATGTAACAACAACAGCGAGCGAGTGTGTTGTAACTATCACACTCGTATTGTGAAGAAGACTTACTTCAGTTACAATCACAGTTTACTATTAAATCAAGTGAGTTATAATTAGATCATGCAGGGCCGGCGCTAGGATTTATGCCGCCCTGGGCAAGAAATAAATGGATGTTTAGACTAAGTCTTAGGCCTATAAACCTTTGTAACACTTACACATTAGCTAAATAGATAAAAAAAACCCGAAAGTTTATAAAATGAGATTATATTCCAAAATGTCTGCATAAATCTTTGTCAGAAATTTTGCCGCCCCGATTTGCCCATACGGTAGCGCCGGCTTAGATGTTTTGTAGAACTTACATTGATTATCTTACCTTAGTGTATGGAATTCTATTCAATCTACGCGGTGAAAATTTCAAGGTAAATTTACTTTATAATAATAGTTTCGGTTTCTTTTGAAAATAATTGACAAATTTTACAAACCAAAAAATAAATTTTCCTATTCATCAATCTATTACGGGTATTTCAAGTATAAATAAAGGATTCACGACGAGAACGTACAATCCTATAGGAGACAGGCTGTATATTCAAGTTTTTTGTTAATATTATACATAGATTCCATGAATGTTGAAGGTTATCTTTCTATTAATGTCGGTTTTGGTACACAAATTTTCTGGGTCTTCCTTTTTAAGATCTTCATGATTCTTTATAATAATAATAATAATAATAACAATAACAATAAAAACAAAAAAAAAACAAATAATGTAAGATTTCATCAAAAATTATATAGGAAAATCTGAAAAGTATCCGAGGAAATGAGATCACAACTATTCTGGTAAATTATTTCCAACCATTACGTCTTCAAATATAAATTCCAAAATAATAACAATACACTTAGGATATACTGATACGCAAATTGTATAAATACGAAAAATTCTAATGTTATTTCCTTCTGGGAAAAATAATGTTATTCAATGTAATACTTTTATACATTCTTGGGCATGAGTGGCGCTAGGTTTGGCAATCACCAGCAGTCCAGAAATGAATCGATTTGGGACGGTCCAATTGCACGGATACACCCTGTATAAATGTTGTTCCCTAGCATTATTATATGGCAGACGGTATTATCAGTTGACAATTCAAATGTCTAATAGGTAATAATGGTAAGAAGTACTAATATTTTAGAATTAATTATTTAGAAACATGCAGACTAATGAACTTAAAGAAACAAAGTTACCCAATTTGAAACAAAAACATACAATAAAGTTTAAAATAATGCAGACCAAATTTCAAACAAAACTTAAACAATTTTAGATAAATATTGAAACATTTACTGTTATTTTGAGAATTTTTTATTTAAAGAAAATTCTTAAGAAAATACAAGCCACCAAAAAAAAAACAACTGCGAAATAATTGAGTCTTCACTAATACGTTTTATAAATTATAATGAATAAATTTGTAGAAATTATGCAACGCCTTTATAATTTTCATAATTACGATCATATCTTATATAGTCTCCATCCACGCGTAAGATTAAATCGTCAAGTCTAATCAAGCATTATAAATGTCACGTTGCCAGATTTAGAGATTTCGAAACCATAGCAACAACCTAAAGAAGAAGAAGAAAAAAACTTGTTTTGTTTTGATAGGCCTCGCTGAATGGTTTTATATGTATATACCTACCTACCCACCTATATAGAGATATCTAATTTGATTGGATTTTAGTCTAATTAAAATGGATTTTTTTGTCAACTGAACACACCAAGCTTACATTCCGTAAGTATGCCACGTTTTTTTTTCTTCTTTAGTGACAGAAAACAGCAAGAGAGACATTCTCAGTTATGTAGGTACGTCATGGAAATACTTGATGTACAAGTTAATGGACTAATTGTGCGGAAGCCTCATCAGCACAAACTTTAGATAAATTAGCGTTAAGAGGAGAATTTGATGCTAGGCTAACTCAAGATCTGCATGCATGATTTATCCATGTTCCCAAATTCCGTTCTATTCATCTGAAGTAGTTTCGACTAGTTTTCATTGTACATATATGGACATTTTATAAATACCAAGAGTGAAGAAAGTCGAACAGAGAAAAATTTGACACTACCAAAGGCTGTAACTTTCAGCAATCGTAATCCAGCTTCAAACATGATACTGTTTTACATACATAGATCTTGTTGAGACTTGTGTAACTTTTCTCTTATTTTATGATGACACTTTTTGCACCCTTTTGCCAATCCTCAAGCATCACCTATTTATCAGCTGATTAATTTCTGAGTTATGCTGTTATCAATTAGAACGAATTTCGTAATATGTCAATTGCTCTTCATATACAACCAAACAATTTCAAAACCTGTATTCTACATGAGAAACTTAAAACTTACTGTGTAGATTTATGCATTGCGCGTAATTAGAATTAGCGGTAATTATAGGTAGATTGTGGAAAGTCTTTAAGACAGTCATAACATTGCATTCATTAATTTATCAAAATTTATATTCAGTTGAAATATGTTTTAATATAATCCCGATTTAATGACTATTTAGTGTTGCTAAATGGTGTAGGGTACTTATAGTAGGTACTTCCCAATATCATCATCGTATATAAGTTTATTTATTCCTAACTGTCGGTATTAATAATTAATTGATTTTCGTTGTTTTAATAGGAAAATGTGTCAGATATAAATATGTAAATGAGGTTTACATATAACAATATACCTATTTACTTAAGTAATTTATTACATCCCTTACATCCTCTTATATATTAATAATATTATTAAAATACTAGTTTAGAGAGAAAAGTAATGATAGTTAATTTTCGTGTAAGTCTTAATTTGGATCCATTATACAGCCAAATTTATGCACGCCTGTGTTAGTCTCTTGTGCATGTGGAAGAATAATCCTACAGAAAGAAGCAAAGGTCTATAGCAACTAAAGTGAGATGTTTTTGTTTCTCGAACAACTATATATTGCTTCGTTTCCATTGAGAAGTTGTCTTTAGGGTGATTTCGTGCGATATTCTTTTTTAAACTATTCACCAATATACGTGAATTTTCGATGAATTTGCTTTGATGAGCTTTTCAGTGAGATGAATCTCATTCAAAATTCACAATGATGTATTCACAGTAGTATAGAGATATATTGAATTGAATTGAATCATTGTATTTTATAATTTTGTCGTTCCCTCTATACCATTGCATTTCATGTGATTAACATCGCTATTAAAATGCCTCGTTGAACAAAATTAATAACTGCCGCAATTGAATATTGATGTGGTGTCCAAAATAAAATTTCAATTTCTTAAAAATAAAAGAGTTCAATTATAACCAAAGAACGTTTATTGATTACTATCAGAGTACCGATTTCGGCCTATCACTTGACAGTGAGAAGGAAGTGTAAATTTGTCACTAAATTTATATAAATTACAAATCAAGTTCTTGCTTATGATGTTTAATTGAAATATAAATTATTGCATTATAAAAGTGTCAACTTTCTTTAAATTTAAAGAATTAGTCAAAAAACAAATTGGACCCACGAAAGCCTAAAAATGCGACTTGTTGTAGTAAATTTGATTGCAAATCTGAATTCAGCGTACAATAGTCAATATATAG
Organism: Lydus trimaculatus; assembly: GCA_037414755.1. NCBI lineage: Eukaryota > Metazoa > Arthropoda > Insecta > Coleoptera > Meloidae > Lydus > Lydus trimaculatus. Next base: position 112,664 of record JAZBGY010000098.1, on the reverse strand, counting down.
TTCGTCCATTAATTGTTTTGAGCAAATTGTGCTGTAGATCAGTGAAACGAATTAAATCTGACACTTGACGCACGACTATTATGCACGATTAAAATGGAGAAACAGCGTACGCGCGCCACTCCCGAGAGTGCGTAAAATAGCAAAACGTGTGCTATTACCACACTATAACCGATAGATGTTTTAATCCAAGAGATATACCCGTTTCTATTCAGCATACAGAAAACTATAAAGTCCACCAATTAATCAGTTCGAACAAAAACTGTGTGACTAGGGAGCGGGTACGAACAGATGCTATGAATACGTCTACAATGTTCGGCTAGAGATTGTTTTTTTGATCGTTGCTATCTGAAAAATAGGTAATAAACAGTAAAAATGTATGTACTGGCGTCGCCGTCATTGATACGCATGGCCGCCGCAGAGGCTCTCTTTCGCTACCGACACCTCTTAACTCTCTCATAAGGTGTTTATGGCGGCATTATTGGATTGTCGTTGATATGTTCTTTCCAATCTCAACTTTGCTTTTGCATGAGTATAAGCCGACATTGTGTTGAAATTTAATTATCAACTTAATCCACTTCCATCAGAACAAGAGTAAATCTGTTGAATATACGATCAGAACTATCGATTGAGACTATAACGATATCGTTTCATATTGAGTAAAAAAATTATTTTGTGTGAGTTTCCAGATGCGGCAAAACGATCATAAAATTGTAGCGCGCCGCCCCACTCACGTCAGTCCCAGTTTTCGTCGGCAGAGTTACATTTACATTTGGAGAACGTCCATGAATTCTTCAATTTTTATCCGTATCTCAGTGACAACTTTTGAATCATTGTTTCAGGAAAGTATTTCAGTAGAAAGAAGGAAACTTTTCCCCAAAAAGTTTTGCGAGTTGGTGAAAATATGTCGCTAGGGTATTTATAGTTGATCAATCAACGAATTTAAGAGACTAGGAGAAGTTTTAAGAAATTCACGACAACTTTTTCACACTTGTAATGTTGTTTGTTTTTTTATTTTGTTTGTAATTTTCTATCTGATAGAAGAAATTCGCACAAATTTTATTGCCTAGTGGAAAAAAATGAAAACTTGAATAAACTTTATTCCCCAGTGCAAACGAGGCTTTAGGATTGTTTTATAAAAGCATTCTTTTGCCATTATTCTGATTGATAATTTTTTTTATTTTCAGATGAAATTTACGCCTGATCTGGTTATCTGTTGTATACATGACATGAAGAACTTTTTATAAATTTATAAAAGTATATAACGTGATTTATATAAATTTAGACAAATTGGCACTTTGTTTTTTTTTGTATTATTTTATATAAACTAAAGAGAATTAAGTAAGTCTGTTTATTTGGTTTGAATAATAGAAGATTGATTTATAGTAAATATTATTAATGATATCACTTTTTTTTGTTGTTGAAAATCTCTACATAATTATATCAAAGTGTTTTATGTTTACTTATTATTTTATAAACTTAGTTAGTTACTAAGGCGTAAATCAATTTTCTAAACGATGATATACAGTAATAAAGGTTATAACATCATCTTAGCAACTTATAAGTAATTTGTCTTTACATTATGTATACAGAGTGTTCCACTTAAAAATATCCCGTTTCATTTGATGCTTTTATTTATAGAGATAATGGGAAATAAATGTCAAAAATTCCCATTAAACCGCACTTATATTATATTTGAACGCATGAAAAAGACAACGAAATATTGTACCAAAAATTAAAATCATTTTATTTGGAATTTTTACGGAATAAACCAATTTAAATAGATTTAGTTTTGTTATGAGCAATATTATTCGAAAATCAAGAATTTATATAGCCGTAAAGTCATATCGATCTCAAAGGAATAACATTTCAGTTTTTTGTCAACATTTATTTGATTAATTCTTAAAGGATTTGTTGAATATAAAAGGGACGATTCAGATAAAATCAATAAAATTATAGAGAATGGGTGCATTCAAACATACGATATGACAATAGTTCATCTCTTATCATTCTTGTCGCATCAATGCATCTTGAACTGGACGATTCAGAGAAAACCGTCAATATCTGAATTGATATTAAACGTTTTGTTTTTTTTTTGGTTGTTTATTTGTTTTTAATTGTGAAAATGTGTATAAAAATAAATGCAATCGAAAATGAAGTGTTTGGTTGAATTAAATTAGATTTAAAAAAAACACACACACAACATTCCATCTACCATAAATATTTGTCTTGATAAAATCAAATGAATTGGTTAGGAAGCAGATGTACTGACCTTGTTGGATGTCAATGAGTGAGAATAGACAATGAATTCATCAATAGACGTGATATATGTATAGTCGATTGATTGATTAATTAATTAATTTTTATTTTCAATTTCAACTGTAAATTGCATTTTAATTAAATGAAACCCGCATATGTATCTATCTCCCATTTTATTGCAACCACAATATCTTCAAATAGATAACAATTTGATTCCGAGTAAAGGCTAGGCCAGAGGTTGCAAGTTAATTATCGTTTTTATCCCATCGCGTAGGTACGACAAATCGCAAATTATCACACGAGACCGGTGTAAATGTTACGGAGAATAGGTAATTGGAACGTAAAGGTGAATTTTTGAAGTAATAAAATCTGCAGTGGCTTAAAATATAAAAAAAAAACATTACAGAGTTGAACAGGATGTCCCATTTAAAATACCAAGCATATTCAACTATAGAGGTTTTTGATGGAATCACCTGTATTTTAATAAATATTTCTGTAAAAGTAAAAAAAATCCTTACCTAATGTCTGATGGAAAATTTTATCAAAGTTTACTTCGTTCTTTTTTTCTAAATATTTGTGCATTACACTCCGTACACTGAAACAAAAATTTAATAAATTAACAATTTTGTTGTTGTTAATTTATATGAAACAAAAATAACAAGTTTTTAGTGAGATAAATCAACGACATTGATCTAATTTTTGTTTGCATTAATGATAAGAATGGATTACTGTATATAGACTGATGGATGTCTGTAAATTAAACCTGAAGAAACAAACAAAGACAAAATCTCCAAGAAGCATTCATTATCTAATTTTCTTCTCCATTCAATTCTGGTGGTGTTTTCATGGAAACAGACTTAAAATTAAAAAAAAAAAAATAATTGTGTCAGTTACAAGTATTTTAACTAAAATGAAAACACTGATGACCGCCCGCGCCCCCGCCCGCCCTCCATTATACTGAAATAACCGAAACGAATTGTATTTGAAGTTCAATTAAAAACAAACACAATTTTCCTTTAACTGTTTATTAGTTCAATTGTTTTGAGTGAAAATCTCTAGACACATTTAATAAGAGAAAGATTTTCAAAAGATAATTTACGAATTTCAATCAGTCTTTGTATGTAGTTTCTGTGGAAATTATTGAAATTCTTACGGGCATAAAACTTTGCTCAAACTACCCTTTATCTTTTTTTTTATATTGTTGGATCGATATATTCAACAAAGTCTTAAATTATTTAAAAAAAAAATGTAGGTACTTTAAACGGGTTACGATTCATTCGGACATTAAGATGGATGAATAAAGGCTTGTTTCAGGTTTTTCTCTTCTTTTGAAAATTAGACAAAGACCACTATAAGGAATCTGAAAAATTTCCATATAATTATTATTAAAGCGTAGTTTACATTAATTTGAATTACACGACATCCCAATCTAAACAACCAACAATTTATTCGCTTAAAATAGATTACAATTGTTTATTTATAACAGATAATGGTGGTGATATATACAATCTTGGAATGTTGGTTCTCTTTTATTAATAATATCATTCCAATCAAATAGTTCCAATTTATAAAATATTAATGATCAAGATCAATTTAAATTAATTGAATCGTTACGTCTCTAAAGAGAGTTCATTATTTATTATTTTACAAAACATCAAAAAATAATAATAAAACAATAAAAACAAGAAACTATCTCTTTATTGTAAATATTCAATTTATAGAGTTGTATATGAATATGACATTATCAATTTCCTATTTTAAAATCAATAAAAATATAGAGAGTAAATAGAGAGAGAGAGAGAGAGAGAGAGAGAGAGAGAGAGAGAGAGAGAGAGCATCCATCCATCATGAGAAACTTTTACATAATATAGGAGCATATAGATTTACATTTTATAAATAGAATATTGAATTGAAAATTGTAACTTTTGTTTCATTAGTGTTGAAAGGGTGTTATTGTTCATTTCATGTTTATTCCTCCCCCTATAGTTTCTATTTCAATAATTGTTATCAATGGTATTGTTTGTTTTAAACGATTTAATGTTGATGAAGACGTATAACGTCGTATCACAATTGTACTGTATTTACAACAAAAAAAATAATTAAATCTACGAATTTGAAAAATACATTAGAACTAGGAAGTATAGGACAACAGATTAGAGAGCAAAACTAACATTTTATTGTAAAGAATACGCTATTAGCATACCACAGGACTGAAATAAAACAATTAAAATAAGTGAAAATTGATTGCCTATAAAATGCTCTATAGCTGTTTCAGTGCTCTCGTACATTCCGAACTTACGAGCGCGATGATGAAATGAAAAAACATAGCAACTTTGTTGTTGAAGTGAGACACACAAAAAAAAGGCAACCACCGAGACTTGAACCTGGAACTACGAATTGCTGTGCAACATTGTTAACCATTACTTAAAGGGTCGATTACATTAGCAACTTTAGTCGCTAGACGCTGCTGCGACCAAAGTCGCTGTATCGCAATGGTTTCTACATTTATTTGTAACACATGAGCAGAACTGCAAATTAGTGATTTTAAGGCAGGGTAATGCAAGTAACATGTAGCAAAAATGGACTAAGGACGTCATCTATGGATTGAGTTAAAAAGTTCACCCTCCTCACGCGGTCTATTTCCCGGTCCGAATACTCGATCGTTACAACATCACGCTGCTGATGAGCACCTTAAAACAATTAAGGAGTACCGAAAATATACTGTCAAAAAACTGCCAAGCTTATTTCATGAGGGCATTATTTGTCAGTTGCCGCAAAGATGAAGTCAAGTCATCGAAAACAATACAAACTATTATTTTGAATATGTTTTTTCGTGAAACAAATTTTAAAGTCTACAAAAAAAAGGTACCAAATTAAATTGTCTAATACTGAACTGAATCTGTAATGTCTACTTTCATCACTGTCGCTAACCGCTTATTAACACTATTCGTTTGAAACAGATACAGATTCTTTGTTATTTTAATCCAAGAATAGCGTTGACACGAGCAGGTTAGTAGCAACGGTGGTGTTTATTTCTTCATATAAAAACTAAATAAAGTATGTAATAAATGTACCTAACTGTAGTATAGGTATCGATTAATTCTAAGACTATAGTACAGAAACATTTATTTTGTAGGACTTATAGCCTATCCGTTCCTAAATCTCGACTTACGATTTGTCTAATTTAAGGTCGACCTTGTGTTTTAAATGAGCCTACACTTCGTTGAACATAGAACACCTTTTTAATAAAGCGGACTTTGAGTGCATATGTGTGATGAATTAAAATTAGTCCTATATTCAAGGGACTATATGTATAGACTGATTTGAAGATGAGGTCGAACTTAAACAACACCAACTTAAGATTTAGAAGGCACCGGCACCGACTCCGGCTTGTCGAGATCCACTCCGACTGCATTTCTCGTTGAAGGAGATCGGTCCGACATTTTTGCCGTGCCGGCGTGTGTGTGTGTGAAAGCTCTCATTTGATTACATAGTACTCGATGCCGGCGACGACTCCGGCTCCAGTTTTGCCGGTGTGTGTGAAAACGACCTAAGTCTTTCTTTTTGAAATACTTATTTGAGTTTTAAGGGTGGAAAAATTATTAATAAAAGACAGATGTGTCATTTCTAATATTAACTCAATGAGCCAAGCCAGATTTGGTGGACTATACATACAGTTTTTAAAATAGATTCACATTTTTTTTCTTCTCTTTTTGGACTTACATCACATTTCTATAATGTAATCCTAGTAAAAAGAGAAACAAAAATAATATGGCTGGAAAAGTTATATTGCTTTAAAAATAGATAAAAATTCAACTGGATGCTCTAAAAACCATTAATAATTCCATATATGGTAACAACATATCGCTTTTGAATTGTACATTTTTATTATTTGAAAATAGAAAATACAAATACACTACCTACACACACGTACCTACATAACTTATTTTATTGATAAAATTAAGAAATTGCACAAATTGTAAAACACAACTGAGATTGCGTGTAATTAATATAGAAGAAAATTATTCATAAATTTATAATATTTACATGTGACGTCATACTTGCCAATTTACGTAATTAATAACCTCGATATACATATATTATTATTATTATTATTATTATTTCTTTTTTGGCTTTATTCAATATATTAATCTTAATAAGAATAATAAAAATTATAATGAGACATTTATTGGTGAATTTTACCGACGGAATTTTGATTAATTGGCTTTTCAGTTGTTCTATCCTAATAAGTCTATCTCTTTTTTTATTGTTTATCTCCTCTTCTACTATGTTTTATCTATACCTATATATGTATGTACCTACAACAACACATCAGAGTAAAATTACACCAAAATTCTAACAACGATCGATAAATAACTACAAGAGAATTCAATATTAAATTTCTAATAAATTCGTACTGGACTCTCAACTTTTATTAATCTGATTTGTGTGTATGGATATGTATGCGTAGTTTGTTTTTTTTTTTTTTGTTTTGTCCCAATATTCTTCTCGGTGTAATTTGTGAATGGTTTAAAAAAATGGAATTAATTGAAATATAAATTTGTTAAAACTCGACCATAATTTCCTGTTTCATTGGTGTTTTTTCCTTTTTTGTTTTCATAATTTTTCTCTCATCACGCAATACAATTTAATTCACTTTAACAAAATATAAATTTTTTATTAAATAAAAATGAATTGGAGGAATTCGAATAATAAAATGTATGCTGAAATTCTATTGATTTTTTCATTTTTATTTTTCTAGTATCGCATGCTTACATTAAGAACCTATGCAGACGACGCCTTTTTTTACACACAGATAACGTACGTAAAATGTTATTATAGCAGATCGTTTGCGTTTGTATCAATAGAAATGGGCGTGAAACGCGATATAAACGCACGCAAGCATCGCGTTGCAATATAATGTGTGTGACGAGTCGGGCAAAAAACTCACAATTGCTTTTGTCAACTTATGAACGTGTGTAAAAGTGCACACCGGCTGTGACTACATTGCGTTTGCAACACGTCTCAGTTGGACTTGGGGCGCGTGATCTGCGTGTGAAAATGACGTTATTGTGTGGCATAGGCCCTAAACAAATTGAGATTTATTTAGGTATTTTGTGTTGCTTTTCTGAAAAAAACCATCAGTATTCGGAAAAAATCGAAAATTTTTGACCACAAAAGGGGAAAACCATATGATAAAAAAATTATTCTAAAAATTAACACATTAGGTAGGTTATAGATGTAATAGAATTTCTACACAATACTCAACATATTAAATGAGAATCACCAGAACTAGACATAGAAAGAGAGAAAAGACAACAACGAACAAAAATCGCTGATAATGCGCGTCGTATGTAATGAACTTTAGAGAAAGAACAAAGTTTGCAATTTAACAAATAAAATAATAAACGGTTATTAAGAACACCACGTTATTCTTACTCATATCTCTTTTATTGTTTCATTTCTATCATCTTCACATATTTTTGTTTTTAAACCTTAGAGTAGTCTACTCCAGAATAGTAATATTCGATACTGTTATTACAATGTTTAAAGAAAAACTCTCAAATAAGTATAACGTTTTAAGAACTTCTGCAAGTTACTAAACAATGCTTAGCTATCGATTCATTCTGAACCTGCAGGTCCCTCAAACACTTCGGTCAAATGAAGACCTATCTAAAGGAGGCGTACATTTTAGCATAAAATACATTAGGATAGAGAAATAAAACAACGGTTAAATTCAGTGATTGCACTTCGCTATTAACTCATTCGCTGGCTTATTTACTACTTTTTGGCGACATAGAGATCACTTCTGATAGCTACTATTAGAGTTTAGTTGTAGTGTTCCAATTGTGGATAACGGTCGGCTAAAATTTTTACACAATTCTATCTTACATAACAATAAGAGTCCCTCCCTGAAATACTGTCCACTTTGCGAGCATAATCGTTGTAACCTGTTTATAATTTTTGGAACTTTCACTTTACAACAAGGGATCTGCTATTTTTGTTGAGTCATAACTATATTATAGATTATCCCTAATTTCGTAAAATGTCAACTGCAGCACGATATGTCGAAATAGAGCCCAAATAGAGAAATCTTCTAACTGTTATTATTTGAATGGTGTTTTAATTAGATAAAAACGCACAATTATGGCAATATATGACATTTGTTTAAACTGTTTAAAATTTGGATAAAAAAAATTTAGTAATTTTCCTCAATTAATTGAATATAATAAGTGGTTAGAGTATATTTTAACAGAACAAACTACATAATTTCATATTAACAGATAATTAAATTAAATTCGCTTCATTATTATTATTATTACAGACGCTTCGAAGAAGAAGTCTCTTAACAAGAGAAACTACTTTTATCGGATCGATTTTCTATACCTATACCTACCTAATGTTATTATTAATGTTTTATTTTTTTTTCTTTCAAAATAAACAGATTAAACATCCAAAAATAAATCACATTCACGAATATAATTCAAAGAACATATCATGAATCATTTTTGTAAAATTTTCGTGTTGACTTTCAAATGACTAACAGATATACGTACGTACGTTGACTTATGTTCATCCATATACATATTTTGCTAACCAAATTTTACATTGTAAATGTACACAATTTGAAATTTATAAAAATACGGGACATTATTGTATACGTGTTCTCCAAATTTTCTACAAATATTTATTTATTGGAAAAACAACAACAGTAAAATAATTCAACTGACGTCAAACAATTTTCAGTTATTGAAATTTCCGATAATAAAGTGGAAAGAAATAGTAAATTTAACTGCAATTTAATACGATCCAAAACACGATTTCCTTCTTATTAATCTATTTATTGTTTATTGTTTATCAACATCATAGATTTAATACGATTAAATTATGAAATAATTAATCATTGATTAATTGAAATATTTCAAATCTACAGAGGATGTCTTAGGTACAGGTGTACGTCCCCCTATAATAATCATCTGTAGGCAATAAACTAGAACAGGCATCCAAGATCCGATATTTATTCCAAGACTATTGAGTGAACAAAGATAGGTTTAAAGCAAAGATTCCGTACCGTGTGGAAAAAATTTGATGTTTCTTGTTGAAAAATTTCACTTCTGTAGATTGAACCGTTCGTTCTTCTACCTGCGTTTCGATCCTTCTCCTTCTTTTTTGTTCGATATCTAATAGCTTACTATTTCTTTCAAGTGCAAAATCTGGTTTACAGAGTCGGCTTACAAGTCCATTGTTATTCTCAATAGTTATAGACAATGCTGAATATAATATCGAAAATGGAACCAGTTGCAGTACAAGAATTAATGTTCGCAAATTATAAGGTTTTGATAGCAGAATCGGAGGAAAAACATAAAACTGACAGAAAGAAAACTATAACTTCTATGTTTGAGCTTTAGAGAAGCTCGAAACTAATGTTGCTTTTGCTAAACAAGAAAATCATCTTTTGGACGACTATGTAAACAAGCAAAATTTCCGTATGGAAAATCCACACATAATCGTAGAGAAGCTAAGGCATCCTCAGTGTGAGACTGTTTGGTTTGGTTTTGGGAGTGGCGGAATTATTGGAGAATACTACAGCGGCATAATAATTTTGGTTCAGAAATTGACGAATTCGACTCGGACGAAATTTGGTACTAGTAGGATGGCGCCGCATTCGATAATCGTGTAATCAGCCGTTTGGAAGATATGTCATGGCCACATGGATTTAAAACGATTTTGTAGTGAATTTTTACAATTTTCTCATTCGATTGGTTATGTAAAATTTTAATAATAACAACCAGGAAACGACTATTAAAGAAAAGCAACAAAATACACACGCAGGAAGAAAAAAAACAACCCAGCAAATTTCACGGTACATTTATATCAAAAATTAACAAACTAATTTAGATTGGTGATGAAAAGGGGTATATAGGGAGAATTATATTAATAAAAATTAACATTCCAATTTTGAGTTTTCTCTCACATTAATTTTCTCTTTAATGAAATAATCTTGATGAAATTTCTCGTAAAATTAAAGACAGCTTTTCTGTTTATCGATAACAGTTGTAAATAATGAATCTGCTTTCATTTTACGTGAGAAATATGATTTAATGAAAAAAAATATATAGACATATACAGTTTGTGACAGTTGATCTAGGAACATAGGAGAAACTATTAGAACCGGAACAGACTTATCGCCTTCGTCTGAGTTGAAAAGAGATGGATGGTAGAATCTTTGTCAAATTACCCACCCACAAGACTGTCCTATGTAACCATGTGACCGTTTGTTTCAATTCCATCTCACTTCAACTTATTTACAAGCCATAAAATTGGTAAATATTTGTTATTCCCCTATGTCGCTATTTCGATGATTTTTGCGGTATATTGGTTGATTTATAAAAAAGTGTGAAATAATAATCTAGAAGATTACCCCATAAATTTCTTAAATTAAAAACAAAAAGAAACATTAAATCACCGAAATCTCAGCAAACAATAAATCTAACATTAGGAAATTCATTTTATTTGATCACAACTTTTTGTTTCTTTTTGATATATTTATAAAGATTGATGATAGAAAGAATATCTAAAAAGCTAGAGTTTTTGTTACACAAAACGTCACAGACACACACACACACACACACACACACAGATAAAATAGCCATATAAATTCTCAATTTTTTCCTAGAGGGTTTTCAAAGCTTGACAAAAAATTAAGGACAGAAAAAGAGACTGTAATTACCTTCAACTACAGTTCTGTACAAAAATCATATATGTATAGATTGTCCCATTTCGCTACACATGCCATTAGGATACGCCAGACGCTAGTAAAATATTTTGGCGTGCAGTCTTTGCGTTATCTCAAGTTGCTTTTTTTAAATCTTGGATAACGCGAAATTCGTAATAAGTTGATTTCATTTAAACAAATCTAGACAAAAATCGAAAAAAAATTGATGAGAAAAACGGTTTGCATTATTATTATCTAATCCTTTCATCACTGCTCCCGCAAGTACGTTATCCATCCTACTCTGTATCCCCCCCCCCCATGTCGGAATGTATCGTAGCATTGAAACAACTATATCTAAAAGACTAAATGTTAAACGCGAACTACACCAATTATAATTAATCGAAGGTGGAAGCCACCTATTCAATCCCGTAACTTAATTGCCCCACTATGTTTTACCTGAATATGCAAAAACTCTACCGGACTTACGATTTAAGGATAAAGGTGAAGAAACAAGGTCGTTGTTTTTAGAACTTGATGACAATATTAGAGCAAACTCTCTAGTTTAAGGTTAACTAACCTCAAATCCGGTTCTGGCACAAACTGTTTGAAAATAGGATAATTAGATAGGTACTACAATCCTGAACATCTCTACATTTGCCTATTGAAATCGATCTTCAGCTGTCGGAACGATCCGCTATGGGATTAACTTGACCGTTTTCCTTTCGTACTCTTTTACTTACTCTCATTGTCAGTGTGAAAGAAAGGTAGTAAGTGTCCCATTTACCTCCCTATAGACACCAAAGGACAAACGATACGATAAAGACACAGTGAAAACACAAATTAGACTCATCTGTGAACGTTTTTAAATAAAGTACCTAATAATTTATGTACTTTAACGAGAGGACTAATAATAGCGCATGATCAACATGTTAATATCAAACAGAAAAAATTATTGGGTGACTTGAGGGAGTGGAAAAACATCATTTACCAATGATGTCAAACATAGGTATTATCCATATTTAGATGTTAAACAAAATTCATAATCTGGAAATATCAAAAATTAACATCAAAGTTTATAAAAACAAGTAAATAATTTTCCAGGTAAATAATTATCAATCTAAATCTAAATAGGTTACTATAGCAACATCTATTTGAAAGAAAAAAATCAAATACTGATTAATATTAGTTACCTGATTAGGTATTCTAAGTAACCTTTTGTTAAAATAAGGGCCTATGCACATGGCATCTTTTTCACGCACGCTAAGCGCAACTCAAACGTGGTACCTGTGCTCCTTTGTACATATTCATGAATTGCCAAAACGTACTGCAACTGCCAGTTTTTTTTTGTCTAATTGTGAGGTGGCGCCTAAACATATTCCCATCTTATTGCATTACGGCACTCGAATGGCACTTTGGTCACGGCTTCTCACGATATTGTAACGCGATGCTTGCGCGCGTGAAAAAGACGATATCGTCTCCATAAGGTACTAAATAATAATATCTTTGTTAGGCTCGTGATGATTCATAATAGATCGATGGGATATTCGAATGTGCTAGACAAAGATCGGTTATATCCTACAGAATTCTTTAGAAATAATTATTTCTCATTTTTCCTTTAATCTCTATTTAAAAGATTAGAATTCCACCTAAAAATTATGTAAAAGATGGTGAATAAGATATGATTCAGTTAGGTGTAATTGAAAAACAAACAATCTTTTTTTTGTTTATTCGCTACGTAATCGTATCAATGAATGGAAAACATTGTTATCAATCAACTTTCAAGTTTTGCTAGATTTCAACATTTCGTTTGGTTTTTTGTTAATATGAAAAATTGCAAAAATACACAACTTTTACTTAATTAAACTTCTTGATTTCCAATAAATCTATTAAAAGATTTACGATTTCATGAAAGATGTGTGTGTGTATCGACTATATGTATATTTTACGTTAATTAGTAATGAAGAGAAATTACTGGCAAGATTAATCGAGATCAAAAGAAACAAAATGAAAAGGAAACAAAATTAGAACATCTGACCTAGACTGACGATGAGAATTGATTAGATTGATTTACAACAAAACAACTTGAAGCGGAAAAATGAAGGAAAATTATTTGTGCCTATTTGTAAAGGATCGAATTTATGAATTTTCTTTAGCTTTCATTCGATTTAAGACTTCCTTAATTTTGAAGGATATAACAAAATCGAATTATATATAATTTCTCAATGTTTGACCCTAGAGCCTCCTATATATTTCGTTTTAATAAATTGGGGAGAATTTGGATGATAGACATCATCATCATCATCATCATGAACATCAACATCAACAATAAGAGGAGGATTGCCACTTTTTTCTTCTTTAGAAAATATCAATGATAAACAAAATAGGAAGTTGCGCGGTAAAATCTACACTCCCTCCTTACTTCCTTCCTGTTAGAAGTTATCTCTGTTTAGACTAAAGAACGTAGTTTCGTTTAGCATTATTAGGATCGATGGCTGATGTAGCGTCTGGAGGCGGCGTCGCCATCATCATCATCATCATCATCATCATCATCATGATGATAATCAGCCCAACTTTCAGGTGTTCCTTCAAACGGGGTGAACGACCGCCTTCTTCTAATTATTCAAAATTAATGAATTGTTTCTCTATCTAATAATTATCTGTATATTTGGTTAATTAACAATGAGTTGGATTTGATGATAGTAGTAGTGGTGGTGGTGGTGGTGGTGTTGGTGGTTACATACCTAGGATCTGGCAGGACGATTTTCTTGCTAGCCCTTGCGGCCGGTGTACATTTGCTCTTCTCCATGGCCATGAGGTAGCTGACATCGGCCAGCACTGCCTCCAGGTCCGCCATTTTTTCTAGCCGTCACAGCCGTAGCCGCGCACTCACATAAACATTTATATACAATATATATACACTCACAGACACCACAATCACCTAAACAAACATCATTTTTCCCTGCTGCTGCCAGCCAAGATATGAAAACGAAACAGCGATAGATAGAGAGTGAACGAATCAAAGATTATCGTTTGATAAATCACTAATGAATGATCACTGGATACTTTAATTGAATAGAAATTAGTAGCAAATATCAATGTTCCTATCGTTTTATTATTAACGCAACACAACACCACATCCTTTACGTCATTTACAAAACAATATTACATAATCGTAAATAATGTTGATATTGTTGTTACTACTACTATTAATAGTGATACAATTGATAGTATTGATGATAGTAATATAACGCGCCGACAATGATGATGATGATGATAGTGATTATGTATCAAATGGACGATCTTAACGTTCCGGTCCTGGATCATCAAGGATAAAAAATAAAAAATAAAACAAAGGAATTGAAATTATAATAACCGCACTTAAATAACAACTGATTTTAGTTAGTTGATTAAGTCCGACGATAATGACAACAACAACGACGACGACGATGACAACAACGACGACGACGGCGGCGGCGGCGGCAGCACAGAAGCGACGTCTATAAGTCTTTCACAACACAAAAACCGACGACTTGCGTCGTCACAGCTGTTAAGACAGAAAAAAAACAGCTGTTTTACACGTATACCAACATTATCAACGAGAATACACTAGATGCGAAACAGGACCGGACTCCCAAATATTTCACAAAATTAATTCGGGTTTATTAAAAAGAATTATACACAAATTTTATAAAATCTCCTAACACCACGAAATCATCACAAATGTTTGATCTTCTTATTATTCATCCTAAAGCTCTAATTTTTAATATAACAACCACTAAATTTTTTAAGCAATTGGTAGCCGTGATAGTTAATTATATGGTAACTATAGTTAAATCGCAATTTAGGACAAAGATGGCCGCTCCAATGAATTAATAGTAAAGCGAGATAGAAATATCATGTTGTTTCTTCTCTAGCTGATGTGAATGGTTGATTTTAATTTTACCGCTTTTACTTTGTGTAACTTCTAGTAACTTGAAAAATTTAGAATAAAACATGGCTGATGATGTGAATACCTTCAATGATTTTACACATTTATCATCAAAAATTACCCAATTATTATATGGTAGACCGGGAAATAATCGTAATTTAATCAAAAAGACCTTAAATGAATTGAATTCACTCAATTATCGTTACCAATTTATCGAAAATCCTACCGTAATTAACTTAAACAGCATGACTTAACCTTACTTTAAAAGTTTAATTAATGTTTTTCCGTTATTTTTATAGAAAGCTGTTTTATTAATCAATCAATGTTGTACATTAATACCACCAGAAGATCAACAATTAGTTATAGGATGTTGTCAATTAATCAAAACTTTAGTAAATTTACAAAATGTTGTAATAGAAGGACGTACATTGACTATTGCGATACATTGGTGTTTGGAGGCTTTAACAGTCGCAGAAAATGGGTTATTAGAGATTCTTGCTAGTTTAGATTGTTTATTACGTATGGATAAAAAACATGAAGTAAATTAGAAACATTTAGATAATAATTTGAAATAATCAATACAACTTGTTTTAATTTAGGTATTGAAAGAAATTGTGGAACATCAAAAATTGAACGATTTAACAAAATCAGATGATGTTGATGTATTATTGTTTAGTTTAAAATGTTTAGAAGGTGCAATTTTACCACCACAAGATCAAAAGAAACCAATATTAGAGAATTACACTGAAGAATTTCGTAGAATTTTTAATATATTTTTGAAATATTTATTAAATTGTAAAAATATTGATAATTTTATAACAATGAAAATTCTAACAATATGTTTATTGGGCTTACAACATATTACATTACAAAAACCAGATATAATTAATGAAAATCTAAGTATAATCTTTGGCATAATACGTAGTTATATGTTGTTTGGTATTGTTGGTATTGATTTTATAGAACCACAAAAGATTATGCCATCAACATTAAGTATACCGGAACCTGTCTCGTATGTTGTCGATAAAAAGAGCGGTAAAGTACGTAGTTATAGTTTGATAATTTATCCAAAAATTCTTTTGTATTTCTTTTATTTTGATAGGCAATAAAACGACGAAAACAACGTAATCCTGCTGTAGAAAAACGTCAAAATTTCGATCATTTAGATTGTGATGATAACAACATTTATAAACCAGCAACAGAAATCGCCGACAATCAATTGACAAAAACTAGTGATTCTGATTATTCCGATTTAGGATCTGGTGAAAATTTGACAAAATTGTCGATGAAAATTCGACAAGCAGCTCTTTGTTTATTCATGGATGTTATCAGAGTATTTTTGTCATTATTCTTTTGGTTTTCTTAAATTATTATTATTATTATTAATAGGTTGGACAAAAAGGTGTGATATTTTCGTATTGGTCGACGTTTATTCCAGAAAATTTATCAGCAAATAAACATTCATTACTTAGTTGTATTTTAAAAGATCCAACATCTAAAGGTCGTCTGGCTGCTTTAAATACATTATTATTATTGTTAACATCATTTCGATTATATTTGAAACAAGCTGAAAAGGGGTAATTTGATTGGTTTTATTAAATTTTCAATACAATTAGAATGTCTACGATCGAATAATTGGAAATTTTCAATATATTTTGTAATTTTGATATTTTAATTGTTTGTTGGCTTATTTGACGTCAATACAGATGGTGATTTAAGTAACACACAACAGAATCAAATTGGAAGTTTCCTATTTACGATAGAATTTGCAAAATTACAATTTAAAATAGTGGAAAAGTACTATTTTACTGTTGTATAGGAGAGGTGCTATTACCCAAACATCGCAGTCTAACAGCCAGCAACGGTTTCATTTAAGTCGTTTTATAACGCAGGGTTTTAGACGGAGGACCTATATAATTATTGAATCGTGTATAGATAAGGATTTAGCACTTGAACTTTTGGAATTTTTATTGAAGCAAGTGTACCATGTGTAGATAACACTTGCAAAAATCCAGTTCTCAATTTCACTGCTAACACCCTTAAAAAAATTATTAAAATGTACGATTTTCATTCAAAACATTGGGTCAATCGAGGGGTGCGGAGTGAGAGGTATAGGTATAGTAGAAACAGTCGAAGGTTCGGCAACGCTGCGTTCTTCCCAGCATATGTAGAGTAGAGAAAGTAAGCTCTACTTGTCTCTTTCTATATATGAGAGAGAAAAGTTAGTTCTTCCCAGCGTTGCCAA
The DNA here is from genome assembly GCA_037414755.1 of Lydus trimaculatus. Lineage (NCBI taxonomy): Eukaryota > Metazoa > Arthropoda > Insecta > Coleoptera > Meloidae > Lydus > Lydus trimaculatus. The sequence goes on along the minus strand of JAZBGY010000098.1, from coordinate 95,519 downwards.
ATCTTCGACTGTTTCTACTATATCTACCTCTCACTCCGCACTCGTCTATTGAAACAACGTTTTGGATGAAAATCGAACATTTTAATAATTTTTTTAAGGATGTTAGTAATAGAATTGAGATCTAGATTTTTGCAAGTGTGATGTACACATGGTACAATTGCTTCAATAAAAATTCCAGACGTGTTACTATTACGGTTACCTATTTACCTTACCTGTCAGGTGAGACGTTCAGGTGCTAGACCCTTATCTATACACGATTCAATAATTATATAGGTCCTCCGTCTAAAACCCTGCGTTATAAAATGACTTAAATGGAACCGTTGCTGGCTCTCCTACTACCACCTTTGCCAACTTCAAACAAATTTATTACACAATTTCGACATCAAATTCTTTATTTTTTAAACTGTTCTCTAGGTGCCGATATACCGTCTTCTCTTTGGTTCAGTTGACTTGTTCCCATAATCTTTTTACTCGATCTAAACTAAACTAATCAAAATCGACAGTTTCCACCTCATATATGATTGCAAAACATTTAAAACAACTAGATAGGAGATGTGTAAATTATAATTTTTTTTAATGATATTTCAGGGAGCATCTATCATTCACGCCATTCTCAATTGTTATCGGTTTTATGATAAACGAATTACATAAATGTTTAATATCAGCATTAAAAGAACGTTATATACCTGTATTAGTACAAGTATTGAAATGTTTCGCTGCATTAGTACAAGCAACACCATATCATAAATTACAATCAGGTCTTATTACATCTGTTATTAATAATATTAAACCATTAATTTATTATCGAGGTAATAATAATAATAATTGTTAAATTAATTAATTAATTTGTATTTAAATCGAACAAACAATAATTTTGTAGATAGTAGTGTTCAAGTTACATCATTAATTGTATTGGGTACATGTCTATCAATTGAACCTATACTTTTAGAAATCAAAGATACATTAATTGATAACAATAATGATGATGATGATAATGAAACATCATCATCATCAACAAAATCATGGTTAATAGAACGTTGTTTATTAAATTTAGGTATAAAAGATAATCAAATAATTGATAATAATTTACCAACAGCTGTTAAAATGGAATCATTACAATTATTATCAATAATAAGTCGACATTATTATGATAATTTATTAATAACATATATAGATGCAATCAATTTATGTTTATTATTAACAATTAATGATAAATATATTGATGTACGTTTCCATTCAATACGTACAATTGATTCAATAAGTCAAACAATTAATTTGAAATTAATTAATAATAATTCATTAATCAAACAGAAAATGTTAGAATTATGGATGAAATTATTAGATGGTCAATTAATTGATTCAATACAATCTGAACAATATTCCAATTTAAGGACAGCAAGTTGTTATTGTTTAGGAAGTATTGGTGGTGTGATTTTTGAAAATTTAACTGTAAAT
>JAZBGY010000098.1:56556-93995 GCA_037414755.1 Lydus trimaculatus | reverse complement strand
AATCTTATGTATAACGTTACTATTTAATTGTTGTCGTGATGATGATGATTGTGTACGTAGTACAGCTGTACGTGCATTAGGTCTTTATATTTTATATCCAACATTAAGGGAAGATTTAGGTTTTATTGTTGATACAACTGAAATCATCTATCGATTATTGAATGATAAAAATTTATCTGTTCGAATTAAAACATCATGGTCTTTGGCTAATGTGTGTGAAGCACTTGTTTTAAATAAGTATTTTTCTCCTGTTATTATTATTTCTGTTTTTTTCATTATTATTATTAATTATTGATTGTTTTTTCAGATTAGATTTAAATTCAAATGAAGATTTTCCAAATAATTTATTATTCAAATTATTAAAATCAACAAATCATCTTGTTAATGATAATGATCGTATTAAGATGAATATTGTAAGAGCTTTAGGTTGTTTATTACAATTGATTACAAATGAATTAATTGATAATGATGAATTCAATATTGAAATACAACAAGCTATTGATAATTTGATTAAATATTGTTCAAGTGGATCAAACATGAAGGTAATTTTATATTGGAAAAACACGATTAATACGTATAAATAGGAGCAGATTTGGTTTTAATGCCGCCCTAGGCCCGCTTTTCTTATAATATCAAGAAATACATACAGGTTGACAGGTTGAGACATCTCATCTAGGAACGTAAGAGAAATTACAAGAATCGAGACAGTCTTATAGCCTTCGACCGTACTGAAAAGATATAGCTCGTAGATTACCTACTACCCTTAAGACTGTCCTATTACTTGTAGTTTCTTTTATATTTCTAGTCTTAGACTGTATATAACATTTCGGTAGGTTTTACACCCTCTCGTGATAAAGAACTTAAAGTTAATGCGTTGCGCAACGGATACATGAATCTCATGCTCAGATTTGATCTTAACGATGGTTAAGTACCCTTTTAAAGACATTCCTTCCCACATACTAAAGCACTACCCCTCTAACTAATCTTGGTGTGTGGGAAGAACAAGAATCCTATTTATATTTGATCTACCGTCGTAGTACACCCTATTTTGTTGTAAATTTCCAATCAAATCTTCCGTAATTTTAGGTACGATGGAATTCCTGTTGTGCACTAAAGAACATTATGAAAAATCCAGTATTGTTTACAACAAATTTCAACTGGCAGGTACACAATTTTCGGCAATAAAATAATCAAGATTTTAATACATTTTTTTTTTTTAATTTCTTCAAGGTGAATGTGTTTAATATTTTAATAGATCTGGCTATTAATTTTCGTAATTTTAAAGTGCGCATTTGTGCAACTAGTGCTTTAGGTGCACCAAATAAACGTAAATATTACAATGAACATTATCAAAATATATGGGAGGGTTTATGTAAAGCATTAGAAAATGCACAAAATATGGAAGATTTCAGTGAATATAATCATCGTGATCATTTAGTAGATGAGGTTTCTTTTTTTTTTAATTTTTTTTACAATAAATTAACAAATTTCAATTGTAGATTTGTTTAACAATTGGCCATTTAATTAATTTATTAACAATTGATGATTTAATATTGATTCAAGAATGTGTTACATTGAATTTGGAGAATTTGAAACGACAAATACAAAAGGTTTGGGATCGATTATTACCAGAAAAATCAACAATTTTATTCAATGCAAATACTCATATTTCTAATTTATTATTATCAAATGAAAAAGCATTAACGATTGATCAAAAATTAGTTTTACAACAATTACAAGAGATTATAAAGCAAGATTTTTAATAAACAAATTAACGTTGTTATCTATCAATAAAGCCATCACCTTTATGATTATTTAAACTAATCGAAATAATCGAGAGTATCACCAGATTTGTAATCACCTTTCTCCAAAATACCAATCAATTTCCCTACAGTTTGTTCAGTTGTTAGAATTGTTGAATCTTTAACTTTCTTAAAACTATTTCGAACTTGTTCACTTTGTGCATTACCAATAATATTATCAAACATATCTGTATCAACTGGTCCTGGTGAATAATTCAAAACAATAATATTTGGTTCTTCTAAAGCGAGTACTTTGAAAAATAATTCACGTGCTGCTTTACCACAACCATACATTGCTAAATTCATAAATGGTGTTCGACCACATAATGATGTTATATTAATAACAAATAATTGTTGTACAATTTTACGAAATCTTTTCACAAATACCGAATTCAATATTGATACAGAAAATAGATTTAAATTGTAATAATCATGCCATACTTTCAAATCAATTAAATCTAATGTTTGTTTTATTTGACCAGTACTACCGGCATTATGGAAAATTATACCATAATATAGATTGGTTATATCAATTGTTGATAAGAGTTGATCAAAGAAATTTTCATAAAATTGTACATCCGTTTTGGATAAATCAATCGAATGTGTAAGAACAGTTAATGATTTATCAATCTCTTGGATTGCGATTTTCGTTTGTTCTAAACCAGATTCAGAACGTGCTATTAATATCATTATAGAGTTTTGATTTAAATTCCTTGAAATTTCTAAAGCTATCGTCCGACCGATACCTTTAGAAGCTCCAGTTATGATAACGATTGCTTTTTTAGAAAAATCAATCTCTGTTGTAGGGATTGTTGTTGTTGATGCTTCTGCCATTTTCCTTTCAATTGTCGTCACTTCTTTCGTTATCTAATTGATCGTACTGGATTAATTCAACAATTTCACCACGATTTAATGCCTGTTTCTGTGGCAAAATCTTACGATAAATCTCTAAATTTTCAACAGGTATATCTAAATTATCACCGTCGTTATCAATATAATTATCACAATTTAATAAATTCTGTAAGCAAGCTTCACGTTTCTCTTTCAATTGTTTCAATGTATCTTGATCGTTTTTAATTTTATCTAATTTAGTTTCTGCAATTTGATCAATTATTCTACATTTATTATTAAAAATTATGTTTGTAATTACCTAGAATTTGAATGTATTTATCAGAATCAGGTAATTTATCTAATTCTGGTTGGAAATTATCTTCAAATTGTCGTATTTGTGAATATTGTGGAAAATCCAAATTTGTATTTCCGTCTTGTTGATTTGTCCATGGATCCATGTTATCATCATCAGCAGCTGGTGACCTAAATACAGGACATAATCAATAAAATCAAAATGCATCATTGATAGATAATTTGTAAATGTATTTAATTAATAGACAAACAAATAGCAGAGTGTTAATTAATAAAAACTGTGAAAACGTACATTTTTCAAATTATTTTTGAAAAAAAAAATGCGATTTCAAGTTCAAGTTGGCAACACTAACTTGTTTAATTAAAGGTGGAAAAATAAGCGGGAAATTAAAATTTTTGTTTTTATAGTGTAAATTTTACTTGTAAATGTTGGCGTAAAGTACATAAATTTAAGAAACTTACAAGTCTGAAATATCTATCTGATTGTAAGCTAAACTACGCCACTGCTTAGTCACAAGGTCGGAGGATTGATTACGTCCGACCTCTAGATTATTAGTGATTTTTGTTTTATAAGGTTGTCATAGCAATTCCGCAGTACGATAATTACAGGTCAAAATCACTATCTAGGGGAATTTGGTGTTTTCCACATTTTTCTAAGGAAATGTCAAAAAGGTGCTGGTTGGGCTGATTTGTGGGGTAACTGTATGGTGTGATTTCACTAATTTAATGTGATTTTTTTTTATATATAAAATAATAGTTTATTTTAATCGATTTTAGTCAATTTTATTTATTAGAAAAATTTGTTTTGTATGAAAAACTAATGAAGTTTGAAATTTGCCATTAACGAAGAAAGTGTGGTGTGGTGCGTTCATTTTTACAAAAGATCTCTTAATCAAGCACAACAACAACAAAAAAAATGAATAAAAAGAAACATCAAAGTGATCCAAATGATGGTGAATCAACTGATTCATGTGATGAGAATGATAATAAAACAACTGAATGTTCACATATTAATAAAGCAGTAGATTTTACAAAAATCCGTAAAACCGTTGGTAAAAATGGTTTAGCAAAAGAATGTCCACAATGTAAAGAATCACCGTCATCATCATCGTCATTACAACAAGAACAACAATCAAATGATAATGATATGATTGATTATGAATATGATTTATCATTATGGTTATGTTTGAAATGTGGTAATGAAGGTTGTGGTAGAAGTCACAATCAGCATGCATTACAACATTTCGATCGGCCACATTCTGATAGTCATGCATTGTGTGTTAATACAACTGATTGGAGGATATGGTGTTATGAATGTGATTATGTTGTTAATGCAACATGCAAAAAGAAACTATTGGAAGTTTTTGATTATTTAAAGAAATTAGCTAATAATAAAATTGAGACTTCTACACCAAAACAAGAAACTCCTGTAAGTATTCTATTAATGAAATTACGTTGTCTATTTTTTGTTTGTTGTGTTTTAATTAACGAAATTTTTCTAGAGTATGGACGTGGTATTGTATTCACCATCAAATAGTACTGGTACAATACCAAAATCATCATCATCATCATCGACTACTACAATCAACTCATCATCATCATCCATATCACGTCCACGTGGTTTGATGAATTTAGGAAATACATGTTTTTTCAATTCAGTTGTACAATGTTTAGCTCAAACACCATATCTATTAGATTTATTAGAAGAAACCTCACAACCAGGCCAACATTTTTGTTTACCTGGTGGTAAATTAAATCCAGATGATGTACAATCACCAATATTAGAACGTTTAGAAGGTGATTTAGAATCATGGAAACCATTAACACGTAGTTTAGCTGAAACATTAATTGAAATACAAAATGGTCGTTATGAACCATATGTACCTAGATTATTATTATCAAAATTAACATTACGTATGCCACAATTTGGTGGTGGTGATCAACATGATTCACATGAATTATTACGACATTTATTGGAAGCTGTACGTGAAGAGGATTTACGACGTTATCAATCGGTTATTTTAGCAAAACTTGGTAGGTATTTCAACTTGTTTTTAAATACAAAAATCAAACAGAGTCTGATTCCGCCTTCCAATACAAGATTTAACAACTTTGTACGTTTTTGCTGCAAAACTGTAAACCGATAGACATTAAACATTAATTTACGAACTTATTAAAAATGGTATCAAAGACGGGAGATTAGGATGTTTAGTTCATCCTTTTGTCTTCCAAGATTAAAATTGTCGGTTTGACACCTTTGTCGTTATTTACACTTAATTAACGTTAAAGGTGTACACCGATAAACACTAAACTATAATTTATCTCTCCACTCTCTCCACTATAAAATCAACAATTATCCTGACGGTTTTCCTCTAATGGAAGACGTACGAAAACGGAAGGACTTGAGGTGATTGTTAAGACCATCAACAATCACTTTGTTGTACCTTCCAAGATTAAAGTACTCGGTTTGACAACTTTGTCATTTTTCTATAATGAACGACAAAGGTGTACATCGATCAACATGAAATATTAACCGTTTGAGTGCCACGGATTTCTGCAAAAATCCGCGTTTCTTTAGTTCCATGTCTAAAGAGGCCAAGCTATTGTGTCTGCAGAATGATAAAGAAAACTGTTGTGCTTATGACGGTATAGATTTGAATTTGGTACATTCTCGCTAAGCGCTAACAGTGTAGTCATCCGATAAAGAAATCCAGTTGTGCAATCAACCTACCGAACAAGTGGCATTTTTTGGGCAGTTAATAGGATAAGCATGATCGCGATTAAAACTATCGATTTGGCAACTTTCTCGTTTGTTGTTGAGTGGGTGTTGGCATCAGAGGCAAGGTCCATTTGCCACAGAACGGTGACTTTCTCGTTGTTTTTACAGTTAACGATAAAGCTATACGTCCATAAACATTGAATCTTGTGTGGTAAAGAGTAACTTTCCGAAAGTAGTTATTGTCGGAACGATCTTTTTTTAGTTGAATTCTTGACATGTAAAGGTTTTGGAATTTAATGTCAACAGACATGATTGTTGCGCAAGTCCTAAAATACGGAGGTTCTCTGACGGTGTTTGTTTTAAAAAAAAAAGAACACTTAATGTGTCACTCGTTTCAGCTTCTGAGTTGGTACAGCGTTTTTGGTTGAATTTTCGATATATAAAGCTGCCGAACTTCATCTTTACTCGCGCTAGTTTAACGAGCTGCAAGTCCGTTCTTACTTTGAGCTAATTCGCAACATCGACCCTGTAGCGTAGCGTTTCTTTACATTCTGATAACATTAGAGCCAGAATCCCACGACGCGTGTTTTGACGAGACTAGCTTGTGGAGGTTCGGCCAGGCTTGACTCGTGGATGATATACCCACGACGCGTGTGAGTTTGTGGTGTGTGATTATGGCGAGCCTGAGGAGGCTTGCCTTCTCTTTGACTCGTGCCCATTCCCACGGCGCGTGGTTTACTAAACCTTGCTTGTGGTTTGCCAAGTCTGGCAAATCGCGCGCAGTGGGATCCTGGCTTAACAATAATGGAAGAAATTAAGAACAAAAAAAAATAGCGCGGAAGGACAGAAGGTGGCTGTTTAGTATTTCGACACTCACTGATTCACCTTCCAAAATTATCAAATGTCAGAATAATCCAAAATGTTACTACTACTACTCAAGTAGAACGTTGGAATTTTGCCAAACAGTCATTTCCATATGGGTACAGATTTATTATTAGTTTTTAAACAAATAATTCTATAATAACTCTCGATAATCTTCTAGTTTTGCACAAATTAAACATATTTTTCTCCAAATCAGGACAGTTACTGTTTAAGTGTTGTTGATAACCACTGATTAAAATATGAAAGGCGACAGACCTCCTGACTACTCAAATCGTCAGTTATTTGGATGTTTTTTGAAAAGTTAACTTTTCAATTTTTTTTAAAAAACGGAAGGACAGAAGGCGGTTGTTTAGTAAACATTAAACATTCGCTGAATCAACCTTCCAAGAGTAAAATTGTTAGTGATTCCTTTGGACGTTTTTTCTTTCTTCTATAACGCTGAAGCTACGACCTAACAAACACATTTTCATACCAAACAGAAATGAATAAGGCGATTGTTTGTACTTTCAAAATTAAATAAATAAACAATTAAAAATCAATAGATGGAAGGACAGAAGGTGGTTGTTCATTGAACGTTGAACATTCGCTGAATCAACCTTCCAAAATTAAAAAAATAATAAACAACTGTTGGTAGATGAATTTGGAATGTTTTATTGTTTGACATCCAAATCAAATACCAACAAACACGATTTTTCCCCACTTACAATCCAGATTATAATTTTCAAAAATTAAGCGGCAAGAAATTGATTGTTTTTTATTTGCAAATTTAACAATCACTGAATCTACCTTCCGAAATTAACAAATTATTGATAATTGCTTACGTATGTCGTTATATAGAACTGAATAGATGATTTTTCTCTATTGTTTTTTAGGTTTGAATACGAAAACTGATCCAAGTACAGTTGAAGGTGATAAAAAGAAAATTGTAAAATTCTATGGTCAACAAGCATCTGAATTATTATTACCAACTGAACAAGTATTCCGTGGTGTATTAGTTAGTACATTACAATGTCAAGATTGTCAACATACATCACGTCGTGATGAATATTTCTTAGATTTAAGTTTACCAATAACTGAACGTCAATTACCACCTGTATTAAGACGTAAAGCCGATGAATTAGATGATAATAAACAACATCCATCTAAACATCAAATAAAAAAAGAGAAACGTGCTGAACGTAAGAAAAATAAAAAACATCATCATAATAATAATAATCATCAATATAATCAACAACAACGTAATGTTAATTTAATAGGACCAATTATGAATCCAATTGGGAATGATGTTGATATGGAGAAATCTGATTCTGAATCAGATGCTGATGTTGAAGATAATGTTGAGGTAAAAATTTATTGTTCTTCTATCAAGTTCTATCTACCATTTTAATTTTTCAATTACCTAATAAATTGATTCGATTTTTAGACAAATGAAGATACAATGAAAGGTATGGAATCAGGCTATAATTCGGATAAAAATAGTAGTCCAGATTCGAATAATCGTGGAATATCACCGGATATGAGAGTTGATGATAGTGGTGTACCTAGTCCTGCTATTGGTATGTTGAGTGCTTCACATGGTACTCCTGATAATAGTCCAGCATCTAGTGAAACTAATATCGATATGGGTAGTCCTACTTGTGATCAAGAAGAGTAATTTTAATGTTTTAAATCTGTTTAATTGTATTTATTGAATTGTTTTTTTTGTACAATTACAGTCTCAATGATTATTACGATAGACCAGAATCAAGATTGTCTTTCGTTAATAAAACAGTCGATCAAATGGATTTATCGAAATTAAGTTTATTACCAGATGGTGGTGATTCAAATAAAGCACCAACAAATGATGAGAAGATGGATGATGATAATTATGAAGGTGCTTGTGGTGGTGTTGAAGCAACAAAAGAAGAAAAAGTAATTCAAATATTCTTATAAACAATACGAAATAATTTCATTTTATTTTTCTTATAGATGGAAGAAGATAATTCAGAAGATGATGATGATGATAATAATTTATGGACCGATACAATGTCAGCTCGTTATCAATGCGAAGATGGGGAATATTCAGTACAATCATGCTTAAATCAATTTACAGCATGTGAATTAATGACTGGTAATAATAAAGTTAGTTGTGAATTATGTACAAAACGTCATGGTGGTGCAACAAAGAAAACCATCTATACAAATGCAACAAAACAATTATTAATTTATAATCCACCAGCTGTATTAATTTTACATTTGAAACGTTTTCAAGTGTTCCGTTTTCGTTCAGCAAAAGTATCAAAATATGTTAAATTCCCAACTCTATTAGATTTGGCACCATTCTGTTCGAAACGTTCACAAACATTACCAACATTCGATATTGGACAAACAAAAGTTTTATATTCATTATATGGTGTTGTGGAACATGGTGGTTCAATACATGGTGGTCATTATGTTGCATATGTTAAAGTACGTCCGAAATTAGATGAAAATAGTTATAGATGGCAATTTCTACCGAAAAATCAGAAAAACATTAAACCAACTGTAAAAGGTGCATCAGGTAATAATGATCCTGACATACCACAAGGTAAATGGTATTATATTAGTGATTCACATGTATCCGAAGTATCTGAAGCGAAAGTTTTAGATGCACAAGCTTATCTATTGTTTTATGAAAGAATCTTGTGAAGTGTATTCAAATATTTTTTTTAATTTATAATTGTGTAATTTTTTTCGGGTATTTTTTTTTTTTTAAATGCAATTTCAATAAAGTTAATGGGAGTAAACCAGTTGTATTAATTTGACAATATTTAAAATTACCGCCTAAATTTCAGCGCCATCTAATGATTTGTTATTCAAAATACCAAATTCTGTAGACAATGGAACGCTGGCCCAAATTCAGCTTATCTTATTCTTTAGTGTTGCATATCCTGTATACTGAAAAGAGACGCATTTTTTGAGAAGGAGCGACGTATCTGCGAGCCAATCAGATAACCGTTAGATAGTGAAACGGAGGTATATATTTTGTTTATCCTTTTCTTTCTAATTGCCGCAGTAAGTCTGCTTCCCGAATGTTGCGATTGTCAAATTGTAAAGAATAAGAGTCTCAGCGCCATCTAGTGATTTGTTGCTAAATCAAATTGAGAACAATAAGAATCAAGCAAAAGTTATGGGTTTTTGTTCTGCCACTTCACGATTGTTAGCTAGATTTATAGAAAATTAATGATCAACGCCGATTTTGAAATGTTCGTTGATTATTTCTCAAAAAAATGGTAGACATTCAAAATTACCGCGTTGATTTTAGTGCCATCTAGTGATTATACTATCAACCAAAGAAGTTTTTAGGAAATTAATGCAAATTAATGCAGTAGTTGTGCAGTAATTCATAATAATGTCGATTAATTTAACAAACAAATTTAATAATTGATAACAAATTGTTTGGATTGCTTCAAATATTGATTATTTTAAGAACTACTAATTATGTAAGTTTGAAATTGGCGCTTTTGTTATAGCGTCATCTAACGTTGCGTTCTTCTACTATAATGACAACAAAAGACATTTACCTGAAATAAGCCAAATAAAAAATAATAATAATAAAAAACGCGAGCACGGTAGTTTTATGCGTGTATGTGTGTGTGTGTTTGTGTATTATCAATTTGATGGTATAGTGTTGATTATTTATTAGAGAGAAACAAAAAAACAAAACAAACAGTAAAATTCTTATCAGTTAAGCAATTGGTGGACCTATAATTTCTACATATTGGTTGAGTTATTGAAATTATGAAGAGACGAAATGTTGAAGTCGGCAAGATGAGACGACCCATGAAAAGGAATAAAATCACTGAAGGGTTTTACGGCAGGTAATAATCACATCATCGATTACAAAATTTCATAAAATTCGTAATTTTTGATTACAATAATTTTAACTGGAATTTCTATATTATTATCTATGTATTAGATGTATAGTTGAGATTGTTGCCAAAATAACAAAAACCATTTTTTCATACACCAAAAAAAAAATCGAACAAAATCGTTGAAATATTAAATAAATGGGGGAGAATGTGAAAAATTTTGAATTGTTCTAATTAGAATCGAAGTGTTTATGAAAACAAATGAATAATTATTGTGTAGGTATATCTAGTAGGCTAATCATCTGTCATAACGTGAGGTTAGGCAGCATCTGTCAAAACATTTATATTTTTAATGTTTTGTTTTTGTAATAATCACGTAACAAATGATTAATTATTTTGTTGTAAACAAAAATAAATTGTAACATAGAGAGGATATTTATTTATTTTTTTGGCTTTTCCCTCTATTTTTTTACACTCTCTATATATTCGATAGTCATTTGTTACAATCCCAAAAATCACAGCCTACTCTGATAAAATTTTTGTAAAATTTGCAATTCCATTAAATTGCCGTTTATTGTTTGTTTATGGCAAAAATTTTATGATATAAGATGTTACAATACAAAGATGTGGGTGTAATTTATTTATATCGATGTTTATACATATAGTTAATTTTGCCTCCCAAAAAGATGGATATTTATGTAATGTATGTATCATATCACCTATGGAATTATCAATTGTTTCAATCTTCTATATTATATGAAACTATTCGGTAAAAGTTGATATACCTACAATACAGTGAACCTTGTCTAAGATAACCATCGCTATTCCTTTTAAAATAGAAAACTTGTTATTTCTTAACTATTCAGATTGATTGGAATAGTGGAACGTATATGCATGTGGCAATTGTTCTAGAGCCTCAGGGTTCGTGTTTGCATTTATTAAAATAAAACCTAATCATAATGATATTCGTTATTAAAAGAACAAAATTATAACAAGTAAACGTAAAACGTTTTGTTGTTAATTCGTAAAAAAAAAATAATTGCATAAAAATATTGCAAAATAATGTCAACTCTATTAAACGACAATTAACTACAAAATTAATGCGAATTTTGTTGGGTTTTATTACTTTTTTTTTTAATAAAAATAACCAATTTCTATAAAACTTATTTTTAAAAAAAAAAAAACAAAATCCATTATTATACCGTGTTGTTCCAAAAACTCCTATGATAGAAGTTATCTTGATACAAAGTATACTGTTTATACAAACTATACGATGGCACCGATATTGCCGGTATGTGTGAAAACACCTTTAGAGTACCTTTAATTAATTTATAAATTATAAGAAGAATAAAGATGGTAGTGTTTTTTCTGGGACATTCTATAAATGTGATAAATTTATCAAATTCTGCTTTACAATCATTTTGTTTCTGGTTTTATTTTCAGTACTCTTCTGTACTTGAAGTTCTTGGTATTATGGATGTTGGTAATATTGGCTGATTTTATATTGGAATTTCGTTTTGAATTCTTATGGCCATTTTATTTATTATTACGTTCTGTATATGATTCATTTAAATATCAAGGATTGGCATTTTCAATATTTTTCGTTTGTATAGCATTAACATCAGATATGTTATGTTTCTTTTTTATACCAGTACATTGGTTATTTTTCGCTGCTAGTACATATGTATGGGTACAATATGTATGGCATACAGATAAAGGTATATGTACACCAACAATAATATTATGGGTATTATTTGTTTATTTGGAAGCGGCTGTGAGATTAAGAGATGTTAAACATATGCCAGGTCATTTAGATTTATGTCGACCATTTGCTGCACATTGTATTGGTTATCCTGTTGTTACATTAGGTTTTGGTTTTAAATCATATATTGGTTATAGAATTAGACAAAGGAAACAACGGGATGTTGCTAAAGAAAATGAATTCTATATGCAATTAATGCAACAGGTAAGTAATATCTCGACATTGTACCACCTATACATACCGTGAGATTTTCAAAAGTAGGCTCATAGGGAGAAAAAAAGCATTAACTAGTTCTATGGCTTTCAAATAAGTTAAGAAGTGAGATCGAGAGAAACACCCTCTGACCACGTGTATTCGCTCCATCTCACTTCAACTTATTTTGTTTGTCTATGAGCCTACTCTTGAAAATCTTACGGTATAATAAATAAGTAAGTACGACTTTGAAAGTTTCAATCAAAAAACGCAAGTTTTCACTCAAAGATTACAAAGTACCTACCTGTCGAATATCTTCAGTTCTGTTATTAGTAAAACGGTGAATTAAAGCAACATCCAAATGTTACCCTTGCTTCCGATTTTGCTAAAAGTATAATTGTGGGCATTAAAGAAGCAGTCCAAAGTAACGACCCTCATAAAAACCGACTTCTTAGATTTTTATGACTATAAAAGATAGATATCAACCAACGAGATCGATTGCTATGGATTGGAAGATAACCTTAGAACGCAACATCTCATTAGCAATGATGTACAGACGAATTTTATATTTTGGACTACATTCATGCCTTGTCAAATCACCATCATCCATTAACTGCAGTTCCTAAAACTAGCGGACTTGTCTGGTGTCAAGAACGAGGAGAGTTGCAGTTCACTGTAAGAAGGTACATAGCCTTTTAACACCTAGGAAGCGATATGAATTGGAGGAAAATCGCTTCTTGTATTTATCCCAAACAGAACAAACTCAATTGCCAATATTGCCTTGGCCTACAGGATCACCAGCTAACTTATCTGGAGATTGAGAAACTTGATAGGACCCCTTGACACCTTGAATGAGCTAGAACATCAACTGGAGGTTATACATGGAATGAGATCCTTCAAAAGGACATAGATAGATCATTCCATCAAAGACATGCTAAGGCGAGTAAATTGCTTGTATTGCTCAATATGGTGATGTAACTCATTATTATAAATTTTTGATTAAATCTTCAATCTATCTATTAGTACCAACGTTTCAAAGTCGTAGTTCTATTTTTATTAAGGTGGTTGGTATATAATTTACTGTTTTATTAATAAATTGAATAATTCTAGGCTTTACCGGCGGAAATAACGCCAATTCAGTCTGTTGCAACACAGCCGGAGCCTGCCGCAAACAGTGCGATAGTACCTGTACAAGTTGTTCATAATGTTAATAATAATAATAATAATAATAATAATAATAATAATAATAATATTAATCATAACAACAATAATAATATTAATCATAATAATAACAATAATAAGAAACAACAGCAGCAGCAACAACAAGTACAACAACAACATCAACATCATGAAAAAAATGGTCATATACCAAATACAATAATGGTTAATGGTGGTGTACATTCCACAAATAAATCACACAGAAAATCATTAGATAAATGTAAAGATGTAC
This sequence comes from Lydus trimaculatus, assembly GCA_037414755.1. NCBI lineage: Eukaryota > Metazoa > Arthropoda > Insecta > Coleoptera > Meloidae > Lydus > Lydus trimaculatus. The sequence goes on along the minus strand of JAZBGY010000098.1, from coordinate 80,215 downwards.
ATACAGATGAACATTATAATAAACAACATACAGATAAACAACAACAACAACAACAACAAAAAATAAACAATCATTCACATAGTAATGGTAGTGTTGTAAATGGTAGTTGTATTGATGAAATTGTACAAGTTACAATTGAAAATTCAACAACAACAACAGCAACAACAACAACAACATCACCAACAACAACAACAACAATACCAGAAACAAAACCAACAAGAAGAAGAGAAAAGAAAGAACAAGATAAAGAGAGAGAAGCAGCTGAATATTTACAAAAATTAGAATTAGATACAAAACGTATGAGAATCGAATTACAAAATAGTCGAACTAGTGAACAAGAATTACGATTACAAGTTAGATTAATTTATTTATTTGTTTTTTTTATAAAATTAATATTGTTTTAATTTAAAGGTGGCAGCCTTGACGACTAGTGAAAAAGTATCAAAAGGTGAATTAACAACAATGCAACGTGATATTGAAGATCTCCAACAAAGATTACAAAATGTGGCCAGTTCACGGGCTTCCGATAAACAAACAATTAATAATTTAGAACGTCGATTAGCTGAAGAACGACGTACTAGATGTAATTTAGAATCACAATTGAATCAAGAACGTAAAACACGTAAACAAGAAGAGGCTCGAGCTGCACAGGTTCTCTCTTTTTGTTATTTATTATTTATTCATTTTTTTTTTTATCAAAAATTTTAATTAAAGGTGGTGGCACAGAGTACACGTGGTGAATGTACTGAAGCTTGTAAAGCACGTCGACGTGAATTAGAAAATGAATTAAATGAATGTCGGGCTAGTAAACATTGGACTGATGAACGTTGTGTTGCACTTGAACGTGAAAATGCTGCACTTATTGAACAATTACGTGATACAGATATTTTAATGTCAGCACTAACTGCAATGCAAGAGAAGAATGCACATTTAGAAAATTCATTATCAGCAGAGACACGTATTAAATTGGATTTGTTTAGTGCATTAGGTGAAGCTAAACGACAACTCGAAATAAGAGAAAGTTAGTAACACACACACACACACACAAAATTAAATTTAAATTTAAAAAATTTGTTATTAGGTTCAAATCGTACACAGGAACGTGAAATTGAAGAATTAAAGAGCAAAATCGCTCAAGTATTGGCTGTGATGCCAAATGATACATTTGGTGGTCCACCTGTTGTAACACCAGCAACAGTAGCAACAATGTCACGTGTACGTTTAGCTGAAAGTCCACCAGGTTCAACATTGGATCCAAATGCAACGGCCTACACACCGAAGAATTCTCTGGTCACATCAACTGAAGCCTAGTCTCTTGTTAATTTCAAATTTAAACAAATACCAATTTATTTCTTATTTGAATTCTTTATTATTATTATTTTTTTTTTGTGGATGGCAAAACGCGGCGGTGCATTTCTCTTGTTGTACTCCCATTTGTTTGTTTGTGGGTTTGTTGTTTTAAGACAAAAAAGAAAGAAAAGAGAAACAATCGATTCGACTGCTACTCTTAATTTATTATTATTATTATTAATTAATGTTTAATTAAATCGCATCATCTACGTAAGACAAACAAATACCCTTATCCTTTCTCTCTATCTTTTTACGCCTTTAGTCTCCAACTATTCTTATTTCGCTTATTTAATGTGATATAATTAATTTATTGCGGTACTTTAGAATGATAGGGCTGTTCAAGAAAGAAAGAGTCCTTAAATTATTATTTTCTACTGTTTGTTTTCTTTGTTTTGTGTGTTGTACATGTGGTGACATTTTTAAGCACAAAGATTTTGTTTGTTTGTTTTTTTTTTCTATATGATCCTCAGTCTTTGCCGATCCTTAATAATTTTTTTGATTGATCTCTGCTGTTAATTTTGTATCATTTGAAGAATTTTTTTTTAGTGAAATAGCAGGTTATCAGCAATTTATTATTATTATTATTATTATTGACAAAAGCATTTGATTTATTTTTTTGGCTTAGGTTTAAGTGTTATGTTGAATATAACGTTAATTTTGCGCTTTTTTCTTATCATTAACAATAGTGGAAAGTGATAATTTTTCAAAGAATGTCAATTTTTTTGTACTTAAAAATATATTTTTTATTTTTTTTAATTTTTTTGAAGTTTCTTTAAGTTTGTCGTTTGCTGATGACTTCTTAAAATACATTGATGTTGTTTTTTTTTTGTTTTGAGTTTTCCTTATTTATTTTTTTGTTCAATCAAAACGATTGCTTGCCTTTTTTCTAGGTGATCAAACGCTATAATAGCTTCTTTTGTTATTATTGTTGATAATTATGTTTTTGGAATCTGTTAATCGAGACGAAATATTTCAAAAATAATTGATAAGAATAGGTAGGCAGTAAGTGTGTCTGTTTCAATTAAACATTTTTTTTTTTTGGTCAACTTTTTGAAAAAGATGATCTGCTCTGTGTTTTGAAAAATTAAAAAAAAAAATAATGTGGAAAAAATATTCAGAAAAAAAAATGAATCAATCACAAATAAATATTGGGCTCACACAGCATATCGTTAATTTTATTTCTCCTAAAATTAACCGCCAAAGACAAACGGATATTGATTATCAAGGAGATGTTATTAGACCCTTGTGATAAAACAAGTCATAAAGAATTGGGTGAACAATAGGAACAGGGTAGGTATACACTTCAGCTGCGAGATGTGTTCTGCCATTTCGAGATTGCTTGCGAAGGCCGGAATGTTTTCTTAGTTCGCAAAACATGCATTTCTCAGCCTAGGTTTGTTTCGTAAATAAAATTGTGTGTTGATAAAATTACGAATGTAGGTATAGATAGGTAATCTAGGAAGAAAGATTTCGTTTGCCTAGGACAACCCACAAGGTTTAATCCGGCACTGAAGACAAAGGTGACCCACTTGGCATTGGGCAATCTGACACTGTGGCCAATCCACCACTGGTAGTCAGCATTCTGAAGAGGGTATTTTCCATTAGAAACGTAGTTTTATGACAAATTCTTCCATTTAACACTTGGCAAGCCTAATATTTGTAGATATGTGCAAGTGTTCCATGATATAAGAAATATTGCATAAGGGTTCTGCCTGCAAAATACGTTTGGGAACCACTGTGTTAAATCAATGGATATCGCAGGCGGTGTCTAAAATCACACCCAACTGTCAAAATTTGACATTTATTGTTTTTGTTGTATTTAATTGGAAAAAAATTGTGAAATAATTGTTAATTAAGCATGTCATCGAATAAATCTGGTATATTTTTTAAATCTTTTTATCGTTTAAGACATACAATGATCAATCGAATAGGTTTTATTTAATTATTGAAATATCATAACCTCAATCTGATTTGTATTTTAGTTAGTAAAGAAAACACTCCAGAAAAACCATCAAAATCAACTAAAACCGATAAGAAATCAAAGGATGATGAAGCTGAAACAAGCAGTTTATCGAATCTAACTAGTGTTGAATCACTTGGTAAATTATTAGCTGAAAAATTGGGATTTCATAGTGGTGGTGATGATGATGTTGGTGATAGTGGAGGTGCAAAAGTCAAGGTGAATTTGGCTGATTTTTCAAATGAAAAATTCAATTTTCTAAAAAAAATCGATGTTTATAGGTTTTAAATTCGGTCTCTATAGATGGTATTGTACAATATATTAAACAGAAAAAATGTAAAAACATTATAACAATGGCAGGAGCAGGAATTTCAACTTGTAATACAAATAATTGATTAAAACAAATGATCAAAATCTAATAATTTGTATATAATTATAGCTGCTGGTATACCAGATTTCCGTTCACCAGGCAGTGGTCTATATAATAATTTAGAAAAATACAATCTACCATATCCACAGGCAATTTTCGAATTGGATTATTTCAATGAGAATCCGAAACCGTTCTTCGTATTAGCAAAAGAATTATATCCGGGTAGTTTTAAACCAACAATCAGTCATTATTTTATTCGTTTATTAATGGAGAAAGATTTATTATTACGTCATTATACACAAAATATTGATACATTAGAACGTATCGCCGGTATACCAAGTGAGAAATTAGTTGAAGCACATGGTACATTTTTTACAGGACATTGTTTACAATGTCATCATGAATATACATTGGATTGGATGAAAGAGAGAATTTTCAAAGATCAAATACCGGAATGTGATAATTGTCAAATTGGTGTTGTTAAACCGGATATTGTATTTTTTGGTGAAGCATTACCGGAACGTTTCCATTATTTAATACAACAAGATTTTGCAAAATGTGATTTATTGATCATTTTAGGATCATCGTTGGTTGTACAACCGTTTGCTTCTTTAATCGATATGTAAATTTTTATTTGTTTATTGATTTATTTAATTTTATTAATTTATTTTGTTCAAATTATAGGATACCTGAAACATGTCCGAGACTTTTAATAAATCGCGAAAAAGTCGGCCAACGTTCTAATTTCATGTCAATGTTAGGTTTTAGTAGTGGTCTAGATTTTGATGGTAAACATAATACAAGAGATGTATTTTGGTTGGGTGATTGTGATGATGGTTGTCAATTAGTGGCTGATAAATTAGGATGGGGGGTAAGGATTTACATTAGTTTTATTACCATCGTTTTACTTATTATTTTTTTTTTGTTACAAATACAGGATGAATTGAAACAACTACGTGAGAAAGAAATTAAAAAAATTGAGGAAAACGAAGCTAAAGAAAACAGTTCTAGTACAGTAGATGAAAACAATGATAAACGTTCAGAATCAGAAAACTGTAAATAAATAAATAATTAATCCATTATGTTATACTATTGAATTTGTCATTTAGTTAGCATACCAAATTATGTATTGGGTGCTTTCTGCTCAAATTCGTAATTGACTCTAATCATCACTGTAGTTGTTCCAATGCTCCACATACATTCCGACGTAGGGTCAATGACGTATTTGCAGGCTTAGTGATAAAATGAGTCGTTTTGCAGAGGCCATTGCTTCCTTTTGAAACAACTAGTTTTAGAATTGGCGACCCCCTCAACCCGACACGGTACTGCAAGATTAAACGATCAGAGTGGGCATCCTGCTGGTCGTTTACCGTTGGACTCGTGGGAGCAATGCTTGAAACTGCCTGTAGAATAGAGGTTGTCGGCTAGTGCACCTCAATGTTTAGCTCGGGTACTATAGTTAACAGACGTTTAGATAGGCCTCCGCTCTATCGAAGTGTTTATGGGAGCTGTAGCTGCATGCAGAATCTAGTGGCAGGTATCACACGTAAAACTCTCCTCATTATTGTTGTTGGTGTGCCACAGCAAAGTCGGCCGCCTTCACTAACTAAAGATTTAAATCGCATAGAAACTGGAATCATTCTTGGGCCCTATAGAAGAATATAAATTATAAAAAGCTTTTATTGACATAAATTTAACAGTGACTTATATAAAAAATTGAATTTTAACACATATAGTTTCAATCTTGTCAAATACACCGGAACCACAGAATTGATTCGTTTGGTTGTTCGGTATTCTTTTTGATCTTTAAGTGTCGCTCCCAATATTTTCAGGTAGATAACTATTCATTCACAACCGTATCGTCTTCAGTATATTCGGGAATACTCAAGAAGATTTCATTTTCATGATGTACACCATGCGAAGTCGTTGAATTAGATGCTGACGTAGAGGATTGCGGATCAATATCATATGATGCAGTAAATGCAGATCGGCCACTTACATCATTTAATCTACATCTGGTTAATACAGATTGAATTTCTTCTTGAGCACATACGGCTTGTTCAATTGATAATTTTCGCAATTGTGAAGCCACATGTAACCCGAATATACTGAATTCATCTTCATCTCTATCATGCATAACAACCCGTGTGACTGTGCTCTTCATGTCGTTCACAATTTCGTTTAAATGTGTCAATCGATTTCTTTTTTTTCCTCGACCTGGTGGCGTTGTCAATTTGGCAGCAATGATTTGTGTGTTGGTTGAATTCGTTGTTCGAAATTGTGATTTTTCGTTCTGAGGTTTCTCATTGGAATCTGAAACGTTGTCTTCGTTACTATCAGTCTGAAATAATAAGTGATAATCAAAAATAGAGAGAGGATTTTCAGTAATGTAAAACTTCCCCAAAACTGTTATGGAGCAATACCTAGAGACCGGGAAAATTTCGATTGCTCCCCAAAATTTAGGCAACATTTTTAGCATTGTTTTTTAATAATAGCTCCCTTAAAACTGCTCTTGAGAATCATCGTGGGCAACAATGCTTTGTATTTAATGAAACCATGCTTACAAACGGACAGTTGATGTTCAACTACAGAATAGCGTAAGTTCGACGCATAGTGCAAAACGCATTTGATAATTCAGATGGCCGATGGCTTGTGTTTTGCATAATTGGCTAATAATAAGATGTACATCGCTTAATTCTTTAGATTCCGAAGATGTCGATAATAATCCCACGCTTCAGGGAATAAATGGTGGCAGCAGTCGAAGTATTGATATGGCTAAAGGTACTCGGGATCATTATCAGAATAGGTGTGCTTACCATATTATCGTGTGTACTTTTGTTCGAAGGATTATAAAGAATGAATGAAGCCATTTCTTCATACCACCTCAGTGTAGGTTTATATACATCTGAAGAGCCACTACTACCTGACTTTTGGGATTTTTTCACTTTATTATGTTCGATCATGAAAGTGGCTCGTAAAGTTTTTATTTTAATTTTTATATCTTCCACTGTCAAAGACTCCATGCCCATTCCATTTTTAATTTTTAAAAGCGCACTATTCCGGGCTTGTTTATTTCTGTAATGTTGTGAATCAACACGCCACAAACATTCATGTTCCCTATACAACCTAATAAACTTTATTGTCTGATCTGTATTTAATTTCGGAGCCATTTTTAAATTTTATTACACAAAAAAACAACAAAAGACAAAGTACGGACACGGACTCATACTGGCTTGGCTTGGCTTGGCTTGGCACATGTGGATAACCGCTAGCCAGTTAGAAATAACGACTGGAAGGGGAGCGATAATAATTATCCTGGTAGGGTCATGGCCTCGGGTCATTGTGCTGTCTCGAAATTATCTTGCACACGAACCCAATAGTATTGGCCTGGCTCATTAGTTGTCCTCGTTACTGGCATTGTGTACAAGCCGCATTAGTGATTTCTAAAAATAAAAACCTAATACCGTAAAAATCCCTATACCAAGTTAAACTACTGTAGGCAAAGAAAGCGAAGAAAAACGGGGCAATGCTGGCAATGCCTGTATAAATTAGGCAACTTTTAAAAAAGCGATGTATGTATACAGACTGATTGAGCCGGAGCTACACAAGAGTACTCTGTCTAAAAATGACTTGATAGCAAAATCAAACTTATCAATAAAAGCGTTTCTAAAATGTAAAAAAAAGTCAATATCTCTCAGAACGTATACAAAAATGAGCAAAGAACCACTACAGCTAAAACTCCGACATGTGTATTATAGTTTTTGTTTGGCTTCTCTAAAAAATATGGAAACTGTAGCTTCGGCTGAATCAGTCTGTATAGTAGAAGCTCAATGTAGACGCACTAGAGGGCGCCATAGACAACTATGGTTAGAGTCTGATATAGGATTCTAGTATGGTAAGCTGCTTTTAGAGAAATAACACTAGATGGCACTAGTTTTGTTGATAATTGTAGCTTACTTGTTAATTATCGAAATTCAAAAAGCGGCAAATATATCTTTTTTTTTTTAATTTTTGAACTAACAATAAGTTACAAACTTATATTTGAAACTTATAATGCAGTATTTTCATGAATTTTTTAAACAAATCGAATTTTAATCCACAGAAGCGACTTCTCTCACCCTCTTCCAGTTTCTTATTAAATATTTAATTCTGTATTCTTTGTGTTTGCAAATCAAATTTGATCCAACACTTGTGAGCTCTAGAATTGTGTTAAATATTTAATAATATTTTTACAGGGACAAGTTAAAATATTGTGATTTGGAAACTTAAAATCTCTGAGGAATAAATATGAAACAATTTGATTTCTTACTGTGTAACCAACAGGGGGTTTCCCCCTATTACCAGACTCGTTCTAACTCCTGATATAAGTCATTGCAGGGGGTGTGACAACATACCATTTCTTTATCCGCTCTACTACAATCATTCATTCGTTTCTCTAATTTTTCTTTTCAGTTTTTTTTAATAAAATTCCATAATGCCAGCAAAGATTATCCCTCTAACTTTATAAATCAAACAACATAAAAGTGTCACAAAATTTGCACCAACAGTAGCTGTAAAAGTTACGCCCAGATAAAGTCGGATTTTTAACAAATTTGTATTTTTGAAAAATGCGAGAGTAGAAGTGTATAAGTAAACATCTGCCCCTTTGTGGTGGTATTGTTCAACAAAAAGTTACGACTTTTGCTCTATGAATTGACGTCGAAATCCATCATTAAAATAGGATTTTAAAAGGCAGTTTTTTTTTTTTGTTGTTGTCAACTTTTATCGTCCAGTCTTTAGTGGTGGTATTCAATAGATTTTAATGGTCACATATAGAATAAAGACGATTAAACTGGAAAGAATGAAGAACTCGTTTGGAAAACTTGTCATCCATTAAAATTAACTTGAATAAATCATATCAACAAGAAAATGGATAATTTTTGTTTATTTGAAATTGTTGAAGTTCTTAAATCTATTATGGCCTTGGATTAAAATCATTATTGAAACTTAATTACGATGAAACTATATAGATGGGTGGGCGTTCGTCTTTTTTTTATTCGACGACTTATAACAAAAACAAACCCATCATCAAATATCGTCAAGAGAACGAATGAACTTGAGACTTGATCATTATTTTTGGTGAGGTGAGAGTGAAAAAAGGGTGTGTGTGTGTGGTGTGTGTACCAACTGAATACAACAACAAAATTCTTCGATTTAAATGGTGGTCTTTTAAGGGGAAAAATCGCACATGCCCTTCATTTATTTCAAATGTATCCGTAACAAATGCATTCATCTATGGCTATTGTTGACGATTTCTAAGGTTTAGTTATAATTTTAACAAAAGAAGCCGCAACAACGATACATCTTATTTCGACAGATATTTTGAAGAACATCATTTTTGATTTTCTATAAGGATCGGTTACAAGACCGCAGATGTTGAGGTCTTCCTTCTTGGACTACTATTGTTATTATTATTATTATTATTATTATTATAAGCAAATCCAGGGATGCATCTAGGTAGATTTTTTTAAATATATAACACAAAAAAAAGGAGAGTTGGAGCAAACACTCTTGAACTAGTCACGATTATTTTAATTTCTAGCTGCAAGCTGAAGATGCTCTTATTTCAATCGCCAGACCAAAGAAGCACGCAGTTCACGATTTTACAAAACTTGACCTGATCTTGGGAATCATCTCCTATACATTTTTTGTTTCTTCTATCTTTTTCTTTTTTGATTTTTAAAATTTAAAAGTGTTTAATTTCAAATTAATCGTTATTATAAAAGCTCAAATCAACAGGTATACATGTTTGTGTTGTTTTTATTGTTGTTTCTCATCTCCATTATGTTGACTTTATCGTAAATACCGATCTGTTTTTGTTGTTAAATTACATTTAAAAGAGAAAGAGATAGATCTCTATCTTATCCACACCTCTTATATACCATAATTCACCGAAAACGACTAAAAGTGTTGTTATGTAGAAGAAGATACAACAGACGAGGAAGATGGTTGTTACAATCTCTTCAACAATCTTGATAATGTTAAAGGACCCAAAAACTGGATATTCGAATTTTACTCTCTACCATCTTCTTCTGGTTGTTGATTTTGATCAGATTAGAATCAAGTGAAGAATAAGACAAGAAAAAAAAAACAGAATAAGAACGACAAGTGGATAAGTGAGTGGATGGTTATTTGTCGCCACCAACACCTATTTAAGACATATTTAGATTGTTATCTAGTGATTGGTGATTTTGTTCTATAATTTTAAAAATTCCTCAACACAAAAATTAGTAAAATTCAATTATTATTATTATTATTATTGAAACGACTAATAGAAAAATGATGAGCCATCAGGTTTTTTATTTTATTTAAATACGACTTAAATTCGTAGGAATATTTAATCCTATTAGTGGATAAGAAGGTGCGTTTATTACGAGCTTATCTTGATGTTGGAGAGATTGTTAGAAAAAAAAATCGGAATATTAAAGAAATAGTGGAAGATTAACACATTTTAAGGACAGCCTATACGTATAAAACTTGTTTTTTGTTAAATATTCAACTATAATTACAACAATAATCAACAATAACATGAAAACAACAAGCAATTTAAACAATCCATTTGAAACATTAACGAAAACAAAATTAAAATCCCATGATTATTGTATTGGAATTTTGGTATCCTGTCGTGAAGTAATATTAGTATCTGACCAGCAGGATATAAAATCGAAAAGAATCATAAAAACAATCCAAAATTTGAAAAGAGACAGAAGAAATTATTACCACTTTAAACAATAAAAAAAAAAGAAACAATACACAGATAGATAAAGAATAATGGGGAGATGCTCCCATATGGGGCATCTGCAAGACATCAGTTAGCCCTCTAGGTGGTATATTGAAAAACCATATCTACCCTTTAGTAAATAACCCTTTTTGCCTTCTTTTTTTTTACTTATAAGAACACCGAAATGTTGTTTTTCTTTGCTTCTAAATCTTCGGTTACGGTCCACATGTGTTAAAATTTGATTATAAATTAACAGAAGGGGGTGAAATTTTTGACTATACAATAAGGTAACAATAAGCAACCCCTTTTTCAAATTATTATTGAAATGAATAATAAGCTCTTATAGTGATCCAATTTTGAATGGTTGTTTATTTGTTCGAAATCTCTATAGAAGACGGTTCGTGGTGGTTTTTATTATAATGGAGGATAAATTTCAAAAATTTTCAAAAAAAAAAAATAATAGAGAAGTGGAGCTCTTGAAAATTTTGTTTATACCAAAAGATTATTGGGGAGATTTTCGAGAATTTATTTTGTCAGACGAGTTCAATAAAATAAATAAATAAACAAACAAAACTCTGGGATACTCTTTAAAGAATTATCCTTAGGGATTTTGTATACAGAAAGGATCGTTATTGTATCCGAAATACGGCTTATTTACAGAAAAATCAACATTATGTAAGAAAGTACATAAAGAATATTGGTTTGATTAGATAGAAAGATGAGTTTGCAAAACTAGATTAGTATTTGCATTACACTGGACGGGGTACTTCAGGGAGAAATTGGTTATATTTCGAAAGCATGTGGTGGTAAAGTTTTTCTTAAAAATGGGCCTAACACCAACAGAAATTCTTATAATGTACTGCATCTTCATATACGTACAACTATAATGAATTTAAATGGGCTGAATATTTCCATCAACACAGCCGACTCGAGTACCTCTTTTACAAAACTTCACCCATAATATTTACGATTCAATCCAAAACGTAAATAAATACACGCCTATATAGAGTAAAATTGTTTGTTTATTCAAGTCATACATTGACTTCAATATATTCTGAGGAATACCATAGGAGCAAATTTCTTAAAAAAAAAAATAAGTAAACGAAAATCGGTGTCCATGGTGCGCAAAACAACTTCAAAGACAAATTATCAAAACTCACACAGTCACCTCATCTTTTATTTAGACCGAAAAACTAACAATGGGTGGTTTTTGTTTTTTTTTTTTTTGTATATCGATTGTGACTAGACCGCTATTTTATATTCTTGTCAGATCAGAATTGTATAAAATTAACACACCTATCAAATTAAATTGACTCAAAATACAATTATAGATCATTGATTTGGAATGTTTCTTTTATTTTGATCAATATGTAGGTACCTATACATATATACATATTAACATCGGAAATGAGTTATATGGATTTGATGGTGTCATAAAAATCAAAAACCACACAATGACTTGTAAGAAATACAATTTCTCTTTTAGTTAAAGGAACATTTTTAATTTTATTACACACACACACACTGGGGCTTGATATTTTCTAAGAAGGGCTATCTATCACTATAAACGTATGTAGAAAACAAAAGAAATATGTACAAGAAGGAAATGACTTTAACATTTTTTTTCTCTCCGATTGATTATTGCCGTTGTTGTTGCGATAATTATACTTTTATACTCATCCTTCTAAACAAAAGGGGCTCTAAAATACATCTGGTGTTTTATTTCAATAGCAATTACCGTAATAGTGTAGAGGGTGTTTTTATTGTTGCCAAACAGATAAATAAATAATAATCTTCTCTATACCTGTAAGATAATCGTTTCTAATTCTATCATTATCAAGTCTAATTTGGTGAAATATCTGGTTCTTGTTTGGTACGTGATGTTGTTTCTAAATTATAATTCAACAGAAAGAATCTTTTCGATGAATATATACGCGAATAGCTTTGAACTTCGGGTGGTCCTCTGTTTGTTCCCTATTGATCTTCTTTTATATGTATAGAATAGTCTTCAACTAGCCCTCCTGCTGTATAAAAATCGATTTTTGATGATAACACTTGTGTATCATCATTCAATTTAATTACAATTAATCTGCGTTAGTAGGATTTTTGAAAAATAATTGATCTAAATACCTTCCCAGTATGTGTCTATCTATAAGTCTGAAAACATATGTTAAATTGCAAATAAATCAATCAATCTACATGTTGTTGATTTACTCAAGTTGGTATTGTTACAAGTAGAAGTTATATTTTTGTGTTGCAAATACTTAGAATTAGTGCTGGTAGTTACCTGGAAAATTACTGACCGCCTATTTCAAACGAAATGTTGACAACAGATTGAAAATAGACCACCCTAATGGAATTGTTGTGTCATCCATCATTTAAGAGAATATATTTTTTTCCAGTGTTTTGGTATACATTATCTAAAATGGTATATTTTAAAGCACATTTTGTTCCTGTAGATTATAATGGAATTCTTGATTAATTCCAACCGGAGGCTTTAGAATCATTTATTTTACTTTACATTTCTATCTATACTTTAAGTCTTCTCCACTCGCATTAATGAGAGAAATTTTAAAACTTTGATTATAATCAAAAGACAGAATGAGTGACCGAGAAATTTCTATGAAAACACCATAAATATGCGTATACGTACGTTGGTAACTTTTGCATCTGGTGATATTCCACCACCATACTTCTTAAAGTTGTAACAATAACATTAATTGTAATGGAGCGTAACATTAATGTTCTTTTTGATGGGTTTTAAACAAAAAAAAAAACAAACCGAATAAAATAGAAATAACACAATTAAAGATTTTAGTGAAGATAACTGTTGCTATTTTTTTTCTTTTCTATCAAATAGATTTAAACAACCGTATCCAACGAAATTAAGTTAAATGGAAAAAAAGCTGTTACACAATAGTTTTCCCACAAGTTAATACAAAGCGATACCTTTAATGATTGCTACAATTAAACCAAATAATTGAGTTTGATTTATATAAAAATCAGTTGTTAACTCTTAACTCATTCAATGAAATTGCGTGATTTCCGTTTTGTTTTTGTTTATTATCTATTTAAGACAGACACGAGAATAGTGTACGGTTGTCAACCCTTAATTTTGATAAAGTATATTCCTGACAAATTACCCTGACCGAGACCGGTGCGCATTCATTACATCAATTTATTAAATATAATCCTTGCATCACTGAGGGTGTTGAAAATTAGAAATTCAAAAGTTATAATTGATGTTTCTTTTTGACAAATAGTCAATGGATAATTTAGAAATATGTAGTTTTTCAGTAATTATCATTCATGTGGTGTTGGAATTTTGGACCGTTACTCTGGATCTTATCATTTCAATTTTTTTTTAACCTTATTTTGAACTGGTTTCAAGAGTGCCGATTATGATGAAATTAAAATAATTATTAAAAATAACATAATCTAGTGCCTTATAAACATTTAAGATTAACTTATAATTATGATAAGAATGTTTCTAGTATGTTAAAAGCAATGACAAAAAATTATGTCTTTATGGTGGTCTGGTTTTTCTGAAATTACTCGATTAAGATCAAACGGCCGGTTGGAAGAAAAATCAAAGTTTGTCGACCTTTTTTTCGAGATAATAATGTGTAATGTGTGTAATAATAATAATAATGATGATGATAATGTTATACACACACACAACATATAGATGAATACATAAAAGGCGTTTTTATAAACAACCGACCTGTTGTATTTACAATTTCTATCATATTTATGACCATTTTAAGAATGTTGTAAATGTTACATGTATGTCAACTCTGTTGTGGAAAAGTTAATGTAAACAATGCCAACATAAACACTGTAAACATCTTTCTAATTTTTAAATTTAATTAAAAATTTCGCATTAGGATGGCTTTGTTATAATTAACAAGATGCCTCCCATTGCTGAAATATGAGCATTGTTATCAAAACAACAGAATAACTCAATTTTGGGACAATTTTGGAGACCAAAATCCAAATTTTGATCCTTCGAAACCAATTCTGAAGCGTTTTATTCAGTTTCGGGTATCAACTAGTGAAAGTTCGTTACGCCACTGTTTATCCATCATCATATACGTATAAGAGACCCTTTTTCTCATATCTCATTTTTCGTCGTCCATATTCATCCCGAATACAATTGAAACGACCCTTAGTACCGGATGTGGGATGATCCTGACAGAGAATAGGTAACCCAACAAGTGTTCTCCAACAATTCGGTTTCAGCTAGAAAGAAAAAAAAAGAAGAAGAAACACATAAACATACAAGTGACGGTTGCCTGTGCAAAAATCTAAAAATTTTCCCATAAACAGTAGCAGAATTCTGTTTATAGATCTATACGTTATGTAGTGTATTTACTCGTTTTTCAAACTTTAAACAAATAAATCTTTTATAAATTAAAACCCAAACATAGACAAACACATCTATATGATCGAGACGATGACATTTTAAAAGACCAACTGTATTTAGAAAGGAAATAATATTAGTCAACATGTCTAATTGGTAAAATCAAAAATCTGTTTCATTTTTCTAGTCAATTAAGTTAAACAACAAGGGCAGTTATTGTTGGTTCTTTGTTCTTTTCTAAATAATTTCAAAACATAAATAGCGCCTTGTTCGGTTTTCATCATTCAAACTCAATTAACTATTTAAAGAGCTAGATGAGAGTAAGAAAGAGGTACAATATTAGTCGAGGATGTTGTTTGAATACTTTACAACAAGAAAAATGTCGCCTTTTTTTCTGGAAAATAATTAAAACCTGTTTGTTTTAAATCAACAGTAATGTAGGTGTTGCTGTTATCCATCTGCGACATCTTTTCAATTAATTAAAACAAATTATGGATGACTTAATCTTGAAGGAATTATAGGACAGCTTATTAACCACTCATAAATTATTTAAAAAATAATTGTTGAAGTTTTAACGATAACATGCATATTTCTACGAATACTCTGCATTTCTGCAAGAATCTGTGTCTTAGTTCGTAGATCTATAAAATAGATGGAGATCGAACTTATGATCCACACTATTACAGAATTGTTTTGATTAAATTAATAAACTGATGGATTTGGTGTTTTATTTCAAGAGAACATTGACATATTTGTTATATATTTACTAACATGAATGAATAAATGGATAGAAAATGTAAAAAAAGGCTTAATCCGTAGACAATAGAACCCACTGTGTCTCTCTGAAAAATCGATTATAGTTGCCTGAAAGACATTCGTCTGGCGACATATGTTATCTATAGCTGGTATTCTAAAGACTAAAGATCGTAAAAGAAATCCTTTATATCTCTTCATCCTTTCATCAACCTCTTTCTACCATAAAAAATACTAAACAGTTGAAAAAAAAAAATTGAATCGAGGAATTAAAAAATACAAAAAAGAAGTTGGTAGTGAAAAGAAACGTGCACTACCACCACCACCAACAACAACAACAGCATCTTCTTAAAACTCTTAGAAACGGTCTCCAGATAGAAATAATAGCGTCGCTTTGATACCTCCCATTTCTATACCATAGTTTTTTTGATGAAAAGAATCCTACTGGAGATTTCATTCGGGCAACCAACCAACCAACCGGACGAGCGACCATTCACTATGAATCACCAAGATAAAAGGGAGAAGGTTTATTAAATGCAAGACCGGAATTAAGGTGGTGAAATTGCGTAGGGTGTAAACGTGTAGTTTTTTAGAAAATTGAGGACACCATTATTTGGACAACTGCGTATGGAAAAAGTTTTGCAATTATCGAAACTAAAATGCGTAAATTTACCCTTCAGCCATAATCCTTCGATTTTATTGTATCAATTGAAATCTAGGAATTAAACCTTCTATCAATAGAATTCTACCCTTGTGTTTGTAGTTTTTATTTTCTGCTTGATACCTTTCTATAGAGCAATTTCCAAAAACTAAAATCGGATAGAATCCTATTTTCTATACCTAGATACGTATAGATAAAAAAGAAATAGTAATAACTATAGAGGAAGTCATCTATAAAGATTTGTCAAAACACATCCCAGATTTTATCAAGTAATTGTCGCCAAAATTTGTTCCAGTATCTATCGAAAATTCCAAAGACTACCTTCTTGTAGTACTAATTGTTATACAGTCGTCTAGTCTAGACTATCTTCAACATTTTTTTCAAAAATAAAGAAATAACCGGAAGAAGATTGTACTTATAGAAATTTTTGGTGTTGTGACGCCTATCAGTTTTCACCATATTGTTTTCCACATTTCAACAATCCATAGTCGAAGGTAAATGTTTGGCCTTCAACTTTGTCGCCAGCATCTTTCAACTCTTAAGTCTTTATTATAATCCGATTAGGAAATAAAGTAGCTTTCCAAATCTGATCAATTTCTTTTTACAGACATACATACATATAGGGACGGACATATCATTTATAGATGATATGGATTTATAACTACTGTCTACTTTTTATCATTTATCATAATATTAAAATATTATTTTTATTCTTATTTTGGATACTTTGTCTTAAGGCGATTAAAATTCCTTGAATACGTAGCGGGAGGTTCGACTATGAATTTTTCATATAAGACCAAAAGAATTGTATCTTGATCTTTACACCTTTACAGCGCTTCTATACGTTATTATCTAATGTATAGCATGAACGAAATCATAAGAACTGGATTAATTTAAAATAATTAATGTAAATTTAAATTTGTTTAATGCCAACTAGAGGATGCATAAATGATTTTAATTTCTTAAATTACCAAAAACAGCTTTAAAGCTGCAGGATGACAGGGAATATACTGCCTATATGATACGATAACAGATGTCGCCTTTATCGCCTTAAGATCAAGTCGACCAAATCAAAATTGACGAATCATACAATGAGTTCGTTTACTATCTAATAAATTTCAAATGTGTAGTTATTGTCAAACGACAATCTTCCCTCTAGATTAAGACCGGAACATGTCATGGGTGATGCGTCATTTGTGATGGTAGCAACTAAATCTATATAACATCCTCCCTATAAATGCGGTTTAATACTGATTTGTCCGTTCTCCCATGATGGTCACTGACAAAAGTGTATCACTAATTACCAGTTACATATTCCACAAGATTCTACAATAGTGGGCTTGTGTTCAATTAAATGTTATACAATTTTGTCTGAAAATCTCTAGAAACCTCTTAAAATCCTCTTAAAACTCTCGATACTCGAAATCGCATTATCTCAATACATACTACACAGAACATTATTCTGTGGTTTTGTATAATGGTCCAACCTAATCACATCATATTCACAAGAGTTCTAAAAGAATGAACCTTTTGTTAACGAAAATATTGTAGCGTTTTTCTTTCAACTATCTACCAAACTATGGCCAAGGTGTTTTTCCACTTGACTAACCCAACAAACTCAACAGTCATGCTTGGACGATATAGATTCTCAATAAAATATAGATGAAATGAAACAATTTTTGTTCAAAATCCCACCAGACACACGCCCTAACGATAGGCCTCTATAATCTCTCTCTAGTGTCCTTTATCATCAAACAATTAGGGGGAGACAGATACAAGTTTGGTTAATTGTTGGCAGTAACCAAGTAACACCAAGACTGGAACTTCAAAAGGAATATTATTAAAATCGCTTGTAAAAAGGGGGAGACTCCTTTGATCTGAAGTGATATCCACCCTTGAACGATTACGGTTGAAGAAATTACAAACATTTTTTTTTTTTGTCTTCCAATAAAATCTAATCTGTCACTTTCTTTTTTGCCTACTGTTTTATAAAAATTAGTTGTTTGGTAAAAGTAGGAGTCTCATAATGTTCCACTTGAATTATTTTAAGATCGATCAAGTGTAACTTGTTCGATCGAAATCACACGGGTAATGGTATAGGGACGTGTGCCTTTTTGAAATGACGTCACGTTTGATGATCGTTTTCGGAAAAGAAAATCAATTTAAACAAAATAAAATACATTTATAAAATTATCTTGCAATAATTAAACGTAATTATTAACTGATAAGTCCAAATAAACCTTGAAATATAACTAGCTTCCTATACATTTTTAATTTTACACGTCTTATCAGTTGGAGTAAGTCGTGTAACTAATAGGCCTACAGTAGTAACTAACTGCATAATAATGAATTTAATAAAATATTTTACAGGTAAGTATCCTGCTTATAGGTATTTTTATTTATTCGTTTTTTTTTAATTATATTTTGAAAAAGTGACTTGACTATCATTTAAGGATGTTTTTCAAACGAAGATTCAAATGAAACGAATTGTAATAATAATAATTCAGAGATCAATGAAGACTATAGTTTCATTTTATCATTACTGGATTATTTAAACTTATTAGAAATACCTAGGATGAAGTATTTTTTACCTGATTGTTATCCAATTATTAGTTTTGATGAAATATAGTTGTAAATTTTATAAAAATAGCTTGAATTATATTTATCCTTGGGTTAAATGCAACTATTGTTTGTGTGAAATCACCAAAATTCATAGATTTGCAACAATAATAATCACCAATCAAACAGTAAGTACTTTTCCGTCAAAGTTGACCGAAATTCAGGCCCCAAAATTTCGTTTGCCTAGGGGCTCATATAAGGCTTAATCCGTCATTGCCGGTAGACTATTCCGCCCCTGACAGGTATAGTTTTTGGATTGCTAATACAAAACTATTACTACTACAAGCAATTTTACATGAAATAGAAAAAGGCAGTTTAAGAAATTAGAAAAATTTATCTTGTTTGTTCTCAAGTTAAATTCGATTGTAATTTAAAGGAAATATTGAAAATTAAATAGCTCCCACGAAAACAAAAATACACCAGGTGCAAATTTAACGTTAATTATAGTATCAGCCAAATTAGAAGCATTATGGTAATTACAAAAAGATTTAAAAGTCATTTACTTAAAAAAAAGGAAACATTAACAAAAAACAATTAACTTCTTCAACACTTAATTAACGTTTCTTCTTAAAAAATTTTGATAATTTCTGCTATTTTGAAACAGTATCTCTTTCTTGAAAATAAAAATAAAATTGCATTGTTTATTTTCCATCCTTTAAAAACCTTTTAAGTCATTAACATAAGAAAAGAGTTGATTCTTTATCCCCAACAACACAATAACTATTCTTCAATATGATCATCAGTGTTCGTATATAGAATTCAATGTAGTTGTTTAAAACTAGACAAGACTGTTTTGTAGAGAGAGGTCACAGGTTCAGGTGTCAAACGTCAAAAACACTCATAAAGAGTAGAAAGAGAGAGATTATTGTTTTATTAAGCTAGTTCTGTATACATGAAATTGACGTTAGGTACTCACAAGGGGTGCATTTTTTACTAATGTCCATCTCAATTCTATTTGAACAAAGAAGGTACAGGAAATTTATTTCGACAGACATGAGTTGGGTATAGTCTTTAATCGTTAATGTAATTGGAAAATTATTGAAAAAAATCGTTCGTTACAATTGGACGATTTTAATTGTTGAAGCATTACAAGTTAAAATATTTTTTCCATCATCATAGAAAATTAAATAAAATTTTACAGTTAGTTTACAATTTCAACAATAAACTCACTGTTTTCAACTTGTAATTTCTTCTATCTAATAATGGTGCGGTAATAGTAGAGGACGACTAGAATTCGGTGATGTATTCATGTATGTATGGTAAATGTCGAAGGGGCGGATCACCGGTTGTTGTCTTCTAAAGACAACTAACAACAACACGTGTGAGTAGAGAATTTCCCATAAGAATTTTTCTTCAATTCTTCATCAAGAAAAAGACAAATTCTAATTTATTAAAATTCAATTTCCCTTCAATCGCAATATCAAAAATTTGAAATTCCGATTGAATATTGATATACGGTATAGATAGAATCCCCTATCGTTTGATCTTCCTTCAGTTATCCATGCACCATCTCTAGAGATTACTCTTATATAAGGTGGTATATTTTCCCAATTTGTTAACTCCCACGGGATATTGGACTATGTAATCTTGTACCGATTAGATTGACATGTGTACAGATGATGTGAACTTAATCGACAGACAACAGAAACGACAGAGGGTGGGTTGTTGTTGATCATCATGATTCTGTCTATATGTACGTAGAAAATTACAAGGGGATTATATCAAAATAATGGACCAGTATATGGGGATTATTTTCTAGTTGAACTGGTGGATAAATATTGTTATAAGTTTGTGTGTAATAAGAGAGATGGTAAACTCCCCTAATTAGATAGCGCACGTGCAAATGGAAATCTGGTAATTTTAACAAGCCCTCTTTGAAATTTTGCAAAATTCCCATTACAAGTGATAATAATAATAATAATAATAACCACTCTTATCTTTGTTATAATAACAGTAATGTATTATTTCGACTTGAGTAAACAGCACCTTGTCTTTTCCCATTTTTGATATTAGAGAAATGTCGCCCCCTACCCATTAAAACGGAGGTATTCGTTATAAAATCGGTGTCAGTGATTCTATGATGTGGAAATCTATTGATATTTCTTTGAATAGACAACAATAAGAGTTGGATTATTTATGGTATTTTAATGTTCTAGATAATATCTAGTCATATTATGACTTCTTTATTACACCTGACATACAGGACCGTATTAGCTGTTGATTTACAAAATAAAGCCGGAATCGTTTTTTAGTGGAAACTACACTGAAAACTTGAGCAATACGTTGTTATACATGTACAACACTCATTTGAGAAATGAGTGATCTAACATTGCCGCGCTTAGTTGTCTTATAAAACTTGATTATTAACCATAAATAATTTTCTCAAGCTTAAAATATTTATAATCCGATTCTGTATTGTGTTAGTTCTACGTTGACACTTTTACTGAAGCGTGAAAGACATAGAAATCACACACATTTCTCATCTACACAAAACTGTTTTTTCTACTATACTCTTCATCAATTGTAAACTAACCGAAAATTACCTGGAAGCGTTATGGGAACTTGATAAAATCAACCCACCTTTGAAAGTTCAGGTGGTTCTAGAAAGCAAGGGTTCAAATACAAATAATCATATAAAAATCTATATGGTTCTCTATTCTAGTAGTAGAAGGAGATGAAGAAACAATTCTTTTTTTTGTTTTTTTTTTTCAGAAAAGTTGCGATATCTCTCTGGTGTTATCTAATAATATGTTTTTATTGTTGTTGTTGTTGTTGTTGTTTGGAGTGATATGAAAGATAGAAAATGGAAAGAAATATAGTGTAGAAAACGTGCGGCATTCACGTATCACATCACAAAAGACCATCACTGAAGGTATTTTACGAAGAATTCTAATCTATATTCGACACGACTGGTAAGAACAAGACTAATCGTCGGCTAACATCTTCTCTCGATTTATGTGTATGAAAAGTTCTTGTTACAGTTTGTGTCTTGAATATACTAGATGGAACGTGAATTATTATTGTTTTTTTTTTGTTGTTGTTGTTATATTCTTGTTCTTCGCGTCGTCCTTTGCAATAAATAAATAATGAAACCGTACACCTGCAAATGTGTATTACACAATAGATTCCGTAATATTTAAAGATAACTGTTGGAATTGTTGAAATATTACCCAGATTGTTGTTGTTATTATTATTATTACTAGTTTAACAACGGTTTTTTTTTTTCAAATCAAGGGCTAAAACCTTCCACTTTTAATTACTAATGGCTTTGTTCAATAATTACCAGTGAAAAACATCAATCAGCAATATGAATGAACGATATAATTCTACCTGTTGTTTCCCTTAACTATAAAACAAAACATAATTGATAATAATTATTGGATTCAGGGGTGCAGGTGTATTTTTACACTTCATGGATGCTTAGTTTCTTTAACACAATTCTTCATCCATCTAACAGTTGAAGTTCTTTCAACTTTAAAGGTCTACAATAATGAGGTGAAATGTGAGAATAATTATAGGTTGATTGATTTACATTAAAAATCGTTACTCTATTCGATAGTATAGGTATGTACAATAGAAGATTATAAAATGACAGACACACCCGACTATATTTGATGAATTTATTGTAATTTCCTAAATAAATATAAACATAGATTTATATTATTATTGCGTGAGAATCAATAAGTTGTGGTTTTGTATATAGGTAAGGTAGGTATATTTTATCATCGATATTTGATTTTGTGGTTGAAACAATTCCGATTTTTTTAAATGTTTCAAATAATAACAATAAATTCATTTATAATTATTCGATTAAGATTGACCCTTATCAATGTCAGTTATTTCCTTGTTTTCTACGAATCTAACTATAACACAACACCAATTGTAGGTATGTTATAATTTACCAACGATTTTGACGAGTTAATAGTCAGGTGTAAAAGGTAATAATTTAACAATATTTATTATAGCAATTAGACAATTATACCTGAACATTATTGATTTGCTTCAGGGCTCGATGTTTCTCTTGTTCGTCTTTATAGTTTTAAAAGGGCGGTTAATCTATCTATCTATCAACTATCTAATGATTAATTTTCAAAAAGTTTTGACAACCGAATTTTTGAAGGATTTTATTACGATTTTTCAACGAATCAACTTCTATTTGTGTAAGTCACCTTGATAATAAACACAATAAAAATATGAAATTAGAGCTGTACTTATCGTTTTTACATGGCAATATCATCGTTAGTCATGGTAAATGAGATAAACTATAGCTGGAAATAATTAAAATTACGGCTTTTCCATTTTGTTTATTCTTAATTCTATTTGACATCAAATTGTGTGGTTTCACTTGGGGTTTTCATTGTTGTTTAATGAAATTTTCCAGACATACCTACCAAATAAAAGAAAGAAACAAAAGTATAATTCTTATAGTTGTCACCTAGGTATAACATAAATGAATCATTCAAGTGAAACTATTTAACATAAAATATGATTTTATTGCACCATTAGTGGTTATATATTTTTCTTAGAATCATATAATTATAAATCTAAGATAAGTCAAGGTAATAAAAATACCTACCTACAATCAAATGTATGTAATTTTATATTTCGGTTATTGTTGCTATCCAACATTAAAATCCTAATCAAACAATAACCCTACAACAAGCATCATTCTATCATTTATTTAAATTCAATTTCAGTCATCACAAGACAATTCAATCTAATCATAAATATTAATAATTCTAACAATGATAATAATAATAATAATAATAAGCTTTCTCTTTGAAACTGAGACGTTAATAGCAGATATATTTTATACACGACCT